>JAQZBX010073683.1:0-14874 GCA_029593785.1 Cabassous unicinctus | reverse complement strand
GAAAAAAAAAAAAGTTACAATCTTTTATTATTTTAGTAGCATGCATTTCAGGTAATTATTTACTTCGTTTTCATGTTTTTCTTTTTTTCTTTTTCTTTTTTATATCAATGCTACAAGTTACTCCATTAACAATAAATCTTCTTTGGTCTTGGGTTACACCCCCCTCTTATTTCTGTTCTTTCCTCAATCTTGAGGTATTTGGGATAATGTCTACTCTGATTGCTTAAGGCTGAGAGGGGACTTAGATATTATGGGGCAGAGGAAAGGAATTGTTTAGCTTGCAATTGAAGATACTCTTTGTTTTGGGAATGGGACTGGTCCATCATTATCATTTTGTTAGCTGTCTAGGTCATCAAGCCTGAAGAACTGGACAGTAAGAGTGTGACTCTGCTGGGTTTCAGGGCTCAATCAGCATATGTACAATCCAAAGGTTTAAGTCTCTAAGAAATATATTTATCAGATACATTGAAAATTATAGATTCAAATAAAAGGAGTAGAAGAATTTTGTAAATGAGTATAACTATGTAATTTTGGGGAAACAAATTTTCATATATTCCCATATAGGGCCCACTGAAGGGGAGATTTCATGAGGGCGTGTGGCTTGCCTATGGTGTTCAGACATCCCTAGAGTCCTTGGGAGCACTTTTTAATTTTTTTAAATTTTTTAAATTTTTAATAAAGATACTCAGATTACATAAATGTTACACAAAAAGTATAGGGATTCTCATACGCCCCACCTTCTACACCTCCCACAACCTCCCACATAAACATCCTTCATTAGTGTGGCACATTAATTGCAATTGATAGACACATCCTGAGGTTTTGCCATTAAGCAGGGACCATAGTTCACATTGTAGACCACAGTCTCTCCCACACAGTTCTGCATGTTATATGATGATATAAAATGGCCTATATCTGTCATTGCAATGTCACTCAGGACAATTCCCAAGTCCCAAAAAAGCCCCTGTATTACAACTGCTTTTCCCTCTCCCTGCCCCCAGAGCCTATAGTGATCACTGGCTCCACATCAATGTTGTAACTTCTTCCACTGCTTGAATCACAATACGTCTATAGTAGAAATACTAGTAAGTCCACTGTAGTCCATAGCTCTCCTCCCAATCCTGAGGAGTCTGGGATGGTGATGTCCACTCCACTCCACCTCCAATTGAGAGGGGGTTTATATCCCATGGGGAAGATGGATGGGATTATCCTGCCTATTCCATGGGATGGTCATTGTCCATCATCATCCCCGCCAGTTGTCCTGGGTAAGTCCAATGAGCTGTAGAGTAGGAGTTGTTGCTCCACTGAGGTTCTAGGCCCAGCTGGCACATGGACAGCCCAAAGAATAAAGTCTCTAGATGTATACCTACAAACTCCAGCACCAAGTATAGGTTTGAATAGAAGGGACAGATGAGCCATGTGCAGGGAAGACATAGTTGAATCCAACTCTGTCACTCTCAGGAGCACAAACTCCAAAGTAGGACCCACTGGCAAGGCACCAAACTCCAGAGCTATCTGCCCTGACATAGGACCTGGTGTCTTCAGAGCCCTCAGGAGCCCCACTATTTGGGGTGATATCCACTTTGGAATTCTATGAGATCCTACTGAGATGTGCGTAAGCGTTACCTCTGGGATGACTTCCCGGCTCATTTTGAAGTCTCTTAGCAATATAAACTCATTTGTCTTTACCTTTCCCCCCTTTTATTCGAGGACTTTTTCCAGTCGTATTGCCAGTTGGCACTTGACAGCAATCCCTCGGTGCCAGGGAGGCTCATCCCTGGGAGTCATGTCCCACGCTGAGTCTGGCTTAGAGAGAGGCCACATTTGAGCAACAAGGAGGTTCTTAGGAGGCAACCCTTAGGTAACTCATAACAATAGACTAAGTTTCAATTTCAAGAGCAAAGACTCATAAGGCTAGTCGTCAATATCAAGGGTCCATCAGTGGATCGCCAGTCACTGCCTCTGCAGTTGGGGGACTGTTGCTGCTCCCTTAGAGAATGAGGCAGAGCTCTCCAGGATAGGAATTCAGTATTCTCTCATTTATTGAGTGATTCTCCACCCACTGTGACAATGCCCCGTGAACATATGAACATTTTTATATACTTTATATTTATGCTTAGGTGAACTTCCTCCCATGCATACCCCATCCCTGACACCCCACACCAATGATCCTTCCCCATCCCAGTTATAACCCTTCTGTGATCCAAAGCTTCTTCAAAGATGAAGCCATTATAATAGCTGAATACAATTAATAGGAAAATGAAATAATAATGATAAGTTTAAGTGTAACAGAAAAAATACATAAAATTTTTTTTAAAAACTAAAAATAAAATTAAATTAAAAGGTTGGGATATTAAAAAAATGAAAAATATAAAAAAAATGTTTTTTGACCTTTTGCCTTTCATCACTGCAATATCTGGTGTCCAGTCTGTACCGTGGCACCTTCCCCCTCTCATTCCCCAGTGTCTATTTTTCATTTTGTTTTCAAAGAAGTTTGAGGTCACAGCAAAGTCACACACAGAATACAAGAGACTCTCATATACCCATCATCCTCCCCATTTCCTCCCCCCACATTAATACCTTTTTATATGTGGATGGTAGCATTGTTATAACTGATATACAAATAGTGAAACATAGCCACTAAACATTGTTAATGGTTTACACTATGGTTTACATTTTAGACTGTATACTTTTATAAATTTTGATGATATTTACCATGTCCTGTGTCCATCACTGTATGGTAATGAAGAACATTTCTACTGACCACTAAATATCCCGTTTGATCTATACTATTTCTCCCACCCCATCCCCCTGGGGCCCACAATGACCCCCTGGTTTGACTTGTTGGATGATAAGATTCATAGTTACATGCAATAAGAGGTCTTGACACACTGGCTTGTCCTCCCTTATTAGGAACCGCCCTTGCTCTAGAGAGACTCCTGCCTGTCTATTTCTGAACAAATCGGTCCTCCCAAAGATGG
Source organism: Cabassous unicinctus (assembly GCA_029593785.1). Taxonomy (NCBI): domain Eukaryota; kingdom Metazoa; phylum Chordata; class Mammalia; order Cingulata; family Chlamyphoridae; genus Cabassous; species Cabassous unicinctus. Next base: position 11,893 of record JAQZBX010073683.1, on the reverse strand, counting down.
GAATCCAACTCCTTCCTGCTCATTATGTGGGTCTCCACCCACTGATACAACACATTATGACAATGAACACTCACACACTCCCTAAAAGCCCGCTCCAGGTGCACCCTGTCCTGAATGCCCCCCCAACCAACACCCTAAACCAGTGACCCTTCCTTTGTCATATTGCCATAAGAGCATTCCCACCTCTGTACTTTCAACCTCATGCCCACAAATCCCCAGTGTTCACCTGGTCCCTCTCCCAACCCTCCCCCCCAGTATCCTGGACCTTCTAGCCCACCGTTCCCAATCTACCCACCTGTCAACCCTGCACCACCCAACCCAATAATATCACTACCCTCCTGTCCTATCCCTTCAATACAAAACTACACTCTATCATTTTACCATAGATTATGTCCATATGGGTAATGGCTCACAACCTTCTTTTCTCTTTCTATTTCTTGTAAACATATCTTACAGACAATAGCTCTCTGAGACTGCTCAATTTTCTTAATTCATATCAGTGAGGTCATGTACTGTTCATCCTTCAATGCCTGGCTTGCTTCACTCAATATAAGGTCTTCAAGATTCATCCATGTTATCCCGTGTGTTAGCACTTTATTCCTTCTTTCAGCTGAGTAATATTCCATTGTATGTATGTACCACATTTTGTTTATCCATTCATCAGTTGATAGGCACCTGGGTTGATTCCAACTTTTGGCAATAGTGAACAAGGTCGCTATGAACATTGGTGTGCATATATCTGTTCATGTCTTTGCTTTCAATTCTTCAGGGTATATACCCAGTAGTGGAATCGCTGGATCATATGGAAGTTCTATAGTTAGTTTTTTGAGGAACCGCCAAACTGTCCTCCAATGTGGCTGGACCATTCTACAATCCCATCAGCAGTAGATGAGGGTTTCGGGAGCACCTCTGAGGCTTTGTTTACTGTGGCAGTTTGTGAAATCTGTCTGAGACTTGCATAAGTGTAACCTCCAGAATGTCCTCCCAACTCACTATGAACCATAAAAACTCGATTTACTATTTCCTCCTTCTGGTCAATGTCTTTTTCTAAATGCAATGAAAGAAGTGTGCTTTAGGTGCATTTTTTTCTCCATATATCACCCCACAATCAACTCGGTGGTGGCTGAAGATTGTGGTTAATAATAAAAATATAAGACTGTTCGAACATTCTTATATTTTTATTATTAACCCCAGTGTTTGGCCACCACAGAGTTCACTGTGTTATTAAATTTCCTGTTTCGTTCTCTAGCTTTCCTTCTAAAAACATGTACGACCCAAAACTTTCTTTTAATATGCTGTTGGATTTTGTTTGCTAGTAATTTGTTAAGGACTTTTGCATCTATACTCATGAGGAATATTGGGCTGTGGCTTTCTTTTCTTGTGGTGTCTTTATCTGGCTCTGGTATGAGGATGTTGCTGGCCTCATAAGAGTTAGGGAGTGTTCCCTCTTCTTATATTTTTTTGGATGACTTCAAGCAGGATAAGTGCTAATTCTTTTTGGGATGTTTGGTAAAATTCCCGTGAAGCCATCTGATCTGGTAATTTTCTTTTTTGGGAGTTATTTTGTCAATGATTCATTCTCTTATTTAGTTATGGGTTTTTGATATCTATTTTTTCTTGAGTCAGTATAAGCAGTTTGTGTATTTCATCTAGATGATCTAATTTTTGATGTACAGTTGTTCATAGTATCCTCCTATATCCTTTTTATTTCTATTGTGTTGGTAGTAATGTCTCCCTTTCATTTCTGATTTTAGCTGTGTCCACTCTTTTTTTCACTGTCAATATAGAAAGGTTTGTCCATTTTATTGATCTATTCAAAGAACCAGCTTTTGATTTTGTTGAGTCTGCTGTTTTTTATTCTTTTCTTTTCTTTTTTTTTTAATCTCTGCTCTAATCTTCTGACTAGCTCTTGGTTTAGTTTGCTCTTCGTTTTCTAGTTCTTCCAGTTTTGAGGTTAGGTCTCTAATGGAAATCTTTCTTCTTTTTTAATGTAAGCATTTAGCACTATAAATTTCCCCCCAGCACTGCTTTTGCTGCATCCATTAGTTTTGGTATGTTTTATTTTCATTTTCATTTGACCTCAAGATATTTCCTAATTTCCCTTGTGATTTCCTCTTTAATTCATTGATAGTTTAAGAGTATGTTTTTAAATTTCCACATATTTGTGAATTTTCCATTTCTTTCTGTTACTGATTTCTAGCTTCATTTCATTGTGGTCTGAGAATATACATTGTATCATATCAATAATTTTGAATGTACTGTGACTTATTTTGTGACCCAAGATATGGTCTATCCTGAAGAATGATACATATGCACTTGAGAAGAATATGTATTCTGTTGTTGTTGGTTGAAGTGTTCTATATAAGTCTTGTTGGTTTGGAATATTAATATTGCTCAAATCTTCTATTTCCTTACTGATCTTCTGTCTAGATGGTCTATCCGTTATGAAAGTGCTATATAAAAGTCTTCTACTATTATTGTAGAACCATCTATTTCTCCCTTCAAATCTGTTAGTATTTGCTTCATATATTTTGAGGCTCTGTTAGGTGCATATATATTTATAACTGTTATTATGTCTTCTTGTTTAATTGACCCTTTTATCAGTATATAATGACCATCTTTGTCCCTTCTAACAGTTTTTTTACTTAAAGTCTATTTTATCTGATATTAGTATAGCTACCCCAGCTCTTTTTGGTACTACTTGCATGGTATATCTTTTTCTATCCCTTTACTTTCAACCTACTTAGGTCTTTGAAATAAAGGTGAGTCTCTTGTAAACAGCATATAGTTGGGTAATGCTATATGGATATTGGATACTCTGCCAGTCTCTTACTTTTGAATGGAGAATTTAATCTATTTACATTAAAGTCACTACTGATAATACAAGATAATACAGTCTTTGTAAGACATTCCTTTTTCACCCCTAATTCTTCCGTTAATGTCTACTTTTATATTTGATTTTCTTGTATTAACCATATTGAGTCCCTTCTCATTTCTATCTAGATATATTTTCATCTATTTTTCTTGTGGTTACCATGGGATTAATGTTTAACATCCTAAATATATAAAAATCATATTTCATTTGATACCAACTTACTTGAATAGCATACAAGTAGCATACACTATACTATACTCCTCCATCCCCCACCTTTTTCTGTACTTGTTACAAATTATATCTTTGTACACTGTCTATCCCAAACTAAAGATTTATCATTACTTCTTATGCATTTGCATTTTAGCACCTGTAGGAAGTAAGAAGTGGAGTTACAAAGCCAAAAACACAATACAATAATATTAGCACGTATAATTACCAAAGTAGTTAACTTTATTGGAGGTCTTTATTTCTATACACCACTTTGAACCACTGTCTAATGTCCTTTCCTTTCATTCCGAAGAACTCCCTTTAGCATTGTTTGTAAAACAGGTCTAGTGGTGATGAATTCCCTCAGCTTTTGTTTGTGTGGGAATGTCTTAATCTCCCCCTCAATTTTGAAATACAGTCTTGCCAGATATACAAGTTTTGGTTGGCAATTTTTTGTTTGTTTAACTTGTTTTCCCAGCATTTTAAGTATTTCAACCCACTGTCTTCTTGCCTCCATAGTTTCTGATGAGAAATTGGCACCCAATCTAATTGGGGATCCCTTGGATATAACACATTGCCTTTTTCTTGCATTTGACAGTTTGATCAATATGTAATGGAGCATATTTTTCTTCATGTTTATCCTATTTGGTGTTCTCTAGGATTCTTGGATGCGCATATTCATGTTTCTTTTCTAAGTTGGGGAAGATGTCTGTCATTATTTCTTTGAATATTCCTTCTGCCCCTTTCTCTATTTCTTCTCCTTCTGGAACTCCCATAATATGGGTATTGGTGCGCTTGGTGGGGTCCCAGAGGTACCCTAGGCTATTTTTACTTTTTGTAATTTTTTTTTTTTTTTTGTCTGCTCCTCAGCCTGACTCATTTCAATTGCCTCATCTTCAAATTCACTTTTTTTTTACTTCTGCCAGCTCCAATCTGTCATTGAAACTCTCCTGTGGATTTTTCATTTCAGTTATTGTGGCCTTCAACTCCAGTAGTTCTGTTTGGTTAATTTTTAAACTTTCTATCTCTTTACTTAGACTCTCACACTGCTCAGCCACTGTTTTCCTGAAATCCTTTAGTTCTTTCTCTGTGTTTTCCTTCATCTCCTTGAGCATACTGAAGTTAATTTTTTGAAAGTCTTTTCCAGTATGTCCACACTCTGGTCATCCTCCTTGATGGTTTCTGGATTTTTAATCTTCTTCCTTTGGGTGGGCCATCATTTCCTGTTTCTTTGTCATGTAATGTTTTGTTGCACACTATACATTTTAATATTTTACAATGTTAACTCTGGGATTTAGTCTCTGAAATGTCTGCTTCCTGACTTAGTAACCAGCTAGTGATATGACAGAGATTTTTTTGTGTGTCAGGAGCTAACACAACTAAGCAAATCTACCTTAAACACACTTTTTGCCATCTTTGCCAATTGGCTTTGCATTAGCTGGTGCTGTCAGTCAGAGATCAGCCCTCCTATCAGGAAGGTAAGCCCAAGGTGAATGCAAATTGCAGGGTCCTTCCTATCTTTTCTGGGCCTGTGTCTAGTCCTGGGCTTGTGCTTGCTAGTAGCCTTAGTAGTTCTCCTGTTCCCAGGAGACATACCTTCTCCCTCTTCCCAGTGTTCCACTGCAGGACTTATAGCAAGTAAGCCTTCACCCTAGGCTACTAGCTTCAATGGTTTCTTACTTTGCTTTCATTGTCTCAAGCTACTTATACCTGGAGGGCAAATTTTGGGAGGGGAGGCAAACTGGAAAGGTGTTTCTCCATAAGAACAAGGCCAGGGAGCCACAGAGAGAGTGCCAGTAGGCTACAAATTGCCCTAGGGAGAGAATGCAGGAGGGATCAGGAAGGGTGTATACAAAATTTTAAAACTGACTTTTTTCTAGATTTCTTAGCATGTATTTAATAGTTAGAACTTTGAATTTTCACTATTTTTTTCTTCTGCTTGACTCAGTTAAATTTTTCTTCCCAATTAGTATTTTTAAAGCTTTGAAAGTACAGGAATAGAGTTCTAAAGCTGATTGTGAAAACAGAATATATTTTTTAGGATCAAAGATAATATCTATTGTTTCACTCTTTCTAAATCAGTCAAGTACTACTGACCAATCACTATATATACCATTGTTATTTTAAGTGAGCTACGGATGTCAAAATACATGGCAGTCTTGATAAATGATAAATGCACAATCTAAACATTCCACACAGGCTCTCTGCCATTGGAGTCTATATTATTATTTGTTAGTAAATTATTTGAGAAAATTCAGTTTATAAAATGGGTGTACTTTTTAAAAAAAAGATTTATTTATTTATTTCTCCCCCCTTGTTGTCATTGCGCTCCCTGTCTGCTGTGTTCTTCTGTGTCTGCTTGTCTACTCTTTAGGTGGCACTGGGAACAGATCCTGGGACTTTCCAGAGTGGGAGAGAGGTGCTTAATCTCTTGTGCCACCTCAGCTCCCTGGTCTGCTGTGTCTTTTATTGTCTCTCTTCTGTGTCTCTTTTTGTTGCACCATCTTGCTGCGCCAGCTCTCTGTGTGGGCCAGCACTCTGTGCAGACCAGCTCTCTGCTCAGGTCAGTTAGCCACGTGGGCCAGCTTGTCTTTTCACCAACCGGGACCTCCTATATGGTAGATGGGAGCCCAATTGCTTGAGCCACATCCACTTCCCAAATGGGTGTACTTATGAAAGGTCCTTACATTTTTCAGATGTAAGCTGTTGAGTTTTACCCACCTCCATTGTGGTGAGCATTTTGTCACAACTCCACAACTTCCTAATTTCTTGTTATTGATGGAACACAACCTGTTCCCATACTAACTTGGCTGGAGTGGCAAAATGGGTCAGGAGAGATGTGCTTCCAAAGGTAGGCCATGTTTTTCTCAAGTATCTAATGTCATACATGTTTATGTTCATAATATACTGACCTTAACAATTACATATATCTAACCTGCTATAATACTCCTTTCAGAAAATGCACACCTAAGTTAGACACCTAATTTGCTAATGAACTTCTAGCACACAAATGTTTATAATTTGGATGCTACTTGTAATATAACATGTCTATGAACTTAATATTCTATAACAATACCATGGCTTTGAGTCACTGTATCTTATAATACAATTATAATGCAATGCTGTTTATTCTTTACTTTTAAAACCTAAAATTTCATTATTTTTACTCTCCATTTTCCCCATTTTGAAGCAAACTTGATATAGTTATGAATTCCAAAAATGGATATTAGATTATGCTTGTAAACTAGTCTGTTCATCTGGGCATGATTAAGTTTTGATTAGGGCGTTGACTGGGCCATGTCAGTAGGGTGTTGAGCTCTACCCCTTGGTGGGTGGGGTCTCAAAGACAAAAAGATATGGCAAAGGACAGAGTTGGAGTTTTTGATGTTGGAGTTCTGATGCTGAGTTCTGATGCTGAGTGTTAATGCTGAAAAGCCCAGAGGAGTAAGCACAAAGAGGACCTTGGTCGTGAGGAAAGAGAGAAGGCTCCGGGAAAAGAGACGAGCTGTTCACAGCTGGCCTTGTGGAGAGAGGCAAAGCCTAGAGAGCCTCATAGTCCACAGCTGACCTTGTGGAGGAAACAGAGGTGCTGAGCCTGGAGAGAAATGAAGCCCTGGGAAGAAAGGAACCCAAGAAGCCCGAAGCCTGGCAAACGTTGGCAGCCATCTTGCTCCAACACCAAGACTTTGGTGAAGGAAGAAACTTATGCTTTATGGCCTGGTAACTGTAAGCTTCTACCCCAAATAAATACCCTTTATAAAGACCAGCCGATTTCTGGTATTTTGCATCAGTACCCCTTTGGCTGACTAATAAATGTACCATCTCATCTTTTTAAAAAAATCAATTTAAAAAAAATGACAATTTTGATCTTTGCCACAGATTATTACATTGATGTGAAAGTGTTATGTATCTTCAGGGCCTAACACTCTGCCCAATACAGAGGAGAGGCTCACTAAATATTTATTTAAAGACAAACAAATAAGTGAATTAAAAAAAAGTCAATGAACTTAAATGTTATCTTCCATTTCTATGATTGTACATTGTAGCAGTTTGATATGATTAATTCCAAAAAGAAATATTGATTATATTTGTAAACTGGTCTGTTCCTCTGGGCATGATACCCTTTGACTGTATTAAATTCAGAGGTTTCACTTTTAGCTGATTAAATTAAGATTAGGGCTTTGATTTGGCCATGTTAGTAGGATGTTGAGACCCTGCCCCCTTGGTGGGTGGACACTCACACAGAAAACGACACACCAGAGGAGAGAGCTGAGTTTTGATGCTGGAACCCTGGAGAGAGAGCCAAGCTGTTCGCTGGCCTTGTGGAGAGAGCAGAGCCAACTGAGTCTGGAAAAAGAGGAGCCTTGGGAAAAGACCCCAGCCTCATGTCAGCCTACAGTGAGACTGAAAGAAGCTGGGACCATGGAGCCTTAAAAGGAAGAGGAAGGCTGAACCCACACAGAGACCGGCAGCCATCTTGCTCCAACACATGGCAACAGACTTTGGTGAGGGGAGTAACTTACTTTCTAGGGCCTGTGACTGTAAGCTTCTAACCCAAATGAATACCCTTTATAAAAGTCAACAGATTTCTGGTACTTTGCATTAGCATCCCTTCAGCTGTCTAAAACAGCTACATTCACTTTTGCTTTATGTCAATGAATCTGAGTTTTAAAATCTGAATTTATTTTCAGCATAAACAATATAGACAATTTAGTTATTGTTAGGTTAATTCATCCAAAGAACAGAGAAGAATTATAAAAAACTTCTTTAATATAGACTGTTTAGAGATGAAATAGCTTTATATTATATAGATTTCAAGTTCTTTACCTCCTGAATTTAGCTCTAATTATGTATATAATTAGGCCCCTTCCCATAAACCCTCAATATCAAAAAACTCTACTGAGTTGCGCAGTAGTATTTACAAATACAAACAATCTTATTTATTATAATTTATTTTATTCTATTTTTGCCTTGTAAACTTTTCCACTAGTTAGTTTTTTCTTTTCTTTTTTAAAAAAATGGATCTCACTACATTATGGTCCTTTTTCTAATGAATGGTTATCAGTAAATTCTACTTGGATTGCACATTCTTTTTTTAAAAAATTCTTATACAGTGATTCTGGGAATTTTGATGAGACTTCTTTATTTGGTTTTCATACATTTCTTTGCATATAATAAACAATTTAATTATTTGTTCCAAAATAATCCATCATATTCAAATTATGTGCTGTACTTTTACTTTTGTTTCTTGAATTCGGAATATTTAAAACTTCCGAATTTAGCATCCCCAGATGCTAAAAATAGTGAGTGAAAGCATGATGAGAAACATGTTATTTACAATGGTGTCAAAGTAACTCGTTATAAGATAATTAATCACAAAGGAAAAAAATAGTAACTTTACACTAGAGAACCCTGGCAGACATCACCTTAATCAAGTGATCAAAGTTTAACATTACTAATAGGAAAAAATAAGATTCACCGAGAAGGACAAAACATCATTTCTGAGGTATTTTTAACTAAAATGAACAATCTGAATTTAATTATGAGGACACAGCAGACAAACCCAGACTAAAGGACACTCTGACAACATAAGTGAGGAGTACTCTTCATAAGACACAAGGTCACGAAAGACTTAGGAACTGTCACAGATTGGGGGAGACCAAGGAGAGTGGCAACTAAGTGTGCAAGGGCAGTAGTGGGACATCTGGTGCCCTTTGAATAAAAGCTTTCAATTATATAATAGTTTTGTATCCATGTTAATTTCCTGAGATAAATAACAGTACTGTGATTAAGTAAGGTGTTAGCACTTAAGGAATCTGTGTGAAAGGCATAAGGAAATTTTATTGTAGAATTTTTGTAAGATTTTTGTAAGTGAAATTATTTCAAAATGAAAAGTCAAAAACTTAAAATTTAAAAAATCCTAATTCTTATGATATGAAACTTTTTTTAGCAGTTTAAGTGCTTATGGATAAAGTCAGTAACAGATAAATGCTTACATGGAAGAAACATGAGTACATGTTACATTAAATACTGGGCTCAATGATTCCATATTTTGAATGATACAGTATATAAATTCAGCTCTCATTAAATAAAGGTGTTGTAAACATTGAAATACCCCAATTTTTATATTTTGCTACTTTTAAAATATATTAAACCCTCACTGCAACTTGTTCTATCACACATACACTTATAAACCAAAATACAGACTTTTTTTACCCCCCATGTAGCATTACCACAAAATCTTTTTTCAAACTTTATTTTATTTTTATTGTTATTTTACCATAAAATCTTGTTCTCACATTCTTACTGATATGCTACTTAAATATTCTGCTAACAAGTTGGATATTTATTTATTCTAATACAGTGGAAGATATGAAAAGGCACTTTAGAACATAAGATATTAAATAAGAAGTTACTTTTGTTGCTCCAGGATGCATAAACTAACCAATTCATAAATTATTTTAATCCACCACCTCCCTCAGCTCTCAGTTTGAGTTTGAGAAGAGACACCAATGCCCCTTTTCATGGACTATGGAAGATGAAAAGAGAAACTGGTACTAGGAGGTACTCAGTAATTCTTTAGTAGAGAATGAATTTAATGGTTAGCCATCAAAATAATGGTTTAAGTTTTGAAGAATTATGAATTAATTGTCAGTATAAATACATTTTCCAAAGTTAGGTAGCAATGATGGTTGTTTTTTTTGTTTTTTTTTGATCATCAGATTTAAGCAACATGACTGACAATTTAATAAGAACTGAGAACAAGAATTGTGGAAAACAATTTCCCTTCTCCAGTAATGAGTTGAACAAAGATTGGACTGTAATTTGGTATCCAAGTGTCCTAAAATTGCTAGAACACAGTGGAGAAGGGAGTCAGGGCTAAAGCTTCAACTGTGAAACTTTCTCTCATGATGGGGCATTCTGAATTCATGCTCAGTTGGATTTACCTGATCTCACAGAATCCTATTAGAATGTATATGTTAAGCCAAAAACTTACTAGAAAGGCCACAAGGAGGGACTCTGGTACATTGGGGGCTCCTTTCTCTTTAGAAAATCATATATAATTCTCTGAGCAAGAACTTCCTTGCCCTGGAGTTGAAATCTAATTTGAGAAGTCATCTACTGATATTATAGTTGGATCTCTCTTCAAGAAACTATTTCTCTTATTAAAGTAAGTAATCTTTGGGTATTACAGAAAGCTGTTGTTTACTTGCAGTTCTGATTTTTATGAATCCAAAGAGCTCTTTTTTGGTAAGGATGACGATTAACCTAAAAAAAACCTCATTCAGTATTCAAACTATTCTAATGCACTGTAGAAATTAGGTTCTGAAGAGAAAATAATATAAGATCCTATGTGAATCCGTTTTATGTTTTCAAAGACAACCAAGTTTTATTTCCTTCTGGTTCAAAGTATTTGTTTCTACCCTGCAGTTACTTCAGATACACCAGTGTCAAATGAGGATGGTGACTGTGTTGAAACATTTAAGGTAGTACCCATGGAACCTTGATTTTACTCAAATCTTGTAACTCCATAAAGGTTTATTAAGTTTGGATAAATAAATTATACATGCTACTTTTCATAAGTCCAAAACTTTAATAAGCTCTTATAAAAAATCTGCTACAATGGTTAACTTCCTTGAACACATAGTTCCTTAAATCCTAAGAGGAGATAGCATTGCTATTTGATCATAATGTAAAATCTCAGGTAAAAATCTCAGAAGGGAAGGTTTTCTTTTGGGAGTTAGTGCTATCTGTTTGTTCAAATACTTTGCTATCATTACCATAACAGTGCATAATTTTAAGCTTAAAGATGCTAACTTCTCTATGAATTTTCAAGATTTTTTTTGAAAAGTTTATACATATTACAGAAATACCCATAATAATGCATTTATTTTTCAAATACCAAAATATTAGAGTACAACACATAACACACATTTACTTTCAATTTTTCTAAATAAAATTATCTTAATTCTACCCATTCAAAAATCCTTAGTTTATACAGGTACAGATAAAAGTTTTATAAAAATAAAAGCTCAAAAAAATCTCAGCAATACATTGGTTTTATTGAATCTAAAAAAAGAGATTTGAGTATTGCAAAAAATGGTAATATAAACTATTAAACCATATGATAGAAAATTCATACATGGAATGTTTTCTTAAGATTTTTTTAAGGAGGTACTGGGGGTTGAATCAGGGACCTTGGTACATGGAAGCAGGCACTCAACCACTGAACTACACCGCTCCCCTGAAATGTTTTAATAAATAAAATTTTCAAAAATGATAGCAATAGCTTTTAAATCACCTCAATATTATAAAAAGTGAACATAAAAAGTGAATATGACTATCTTATGAAGAGAAAAGTGAAAAATACTTTTCATAAGGAAATGTTCAAGGTTAAGTTCTAACTACTAGTATGTATTTACGAGATTTACTTCTCTATTCTTCACAAGTTGAAATGGAAATTAATTAATTAATTAATTAATTTTGAGGTACCGGAGCTGGGAATTGAATCTGGGACCTCGTATGTGGGAAGCCGGCACTCAACCGCTGAGCCACATCAGCTCCCTGAGTTAGTTTTTTTGTTTGTTTTGATTGTTGTTTGTTTTTGTTTTTTCAGGAGGCACCAGGAACTGAACCTGGGACCTCCCATGTGGGAGGCAGGCGCTCAGCTGCTTGAGCCACATCTGCTCCCAACATTAAACCTTTTACGTGTTGAGACACAGTGTTTTACGTATATTCTAGAAGAAAATAAAAGGAAAACATTTCCACTCCCTGGAAAAATTTTTATAGGTTTAATGTTGGGAGCAGACA
>JAQZBX010073682.1:0-14873 GCA_029593785.1 Cabassous unicinctus | reverse complement strand
AATCGGGGAGCAGGGTTTGTGGTCCTGTGGTAAAGAGAGGGGTGGAACCTTTTGAGCACAACTAAAATCACTGTGAAATTGCAGACATATTCTTAAAAATAGTCACCAAGATTTGAGTGTTTCAGACCTACGAGACTTTTGGGGGAGGCGTAGCACATTTTATGAATGAGGCGTAACTTCAATTTCGTGAGTTGAACGCCCTGGTCTGAACTGGGCTGTGTTGGTGAAGAATAGGGAGGCAAAATGAGAGAGGGGTTGTAGGGAAAGGCGACTTCCCACGCAGGGCTTCGTCAACGCCTCCAGTCCTGGCTGCTTCCATCCAACAAGATGGGCAGAGTATGAAGACTGAAGGGGTCGTATTTCTGTAGGGTCCTCTTTGGGGGGCCTTAAATCCTGTTACCATATTTTCAGACCTGGGCTGGCCCGATCCCTGTCCTCCAGCCCACTCCTTCTTGGTAATGTTTGCACGCAGAGACATAAGGCAGAGTGCATTCTTGAGCCCGGCTGGAAAAGCAATCATTTCCTGGCAGAGAGCTTGGTCAAGTTATAAAGTGGTTTCACTTGAACAGAGCCCATGCTATCGGGTTTTATTAGAGCTTTGTTTATGTTGAGCCCTGTGGGAATCACAAGCTTAAATGGAGCTTTTAGGTAAACTTCAGGCTGGGTCTGATGGAACACACCTTCCTTAATTTCAGGACTTCACGAAAGTTTTTCTCAGCTTTCAGATCGCAAGAGTTTTCATTCGGGACCTGTACCTTTGGAGAAGGCTTTAAAAATTCGATTCCACTTACGTCTTCCATTTTGGAGTTTTAAGTGTTCCAATAGATGGGTTCATTGCCCAGTACCATGTTTTTGTTTGGGCTGATGCATAAATCTTGCTGACATTCGTTTTTCATGGCTTTAAAACAACAGCTCCGCTGACTTTGTACGGGTGGGACTCTTTATTCCCTATTATTTTATGTACGAGGCTTAGAGAGTATGTCCCCTGCCTTAGCTTAAGTCAGATCTACTGAAAATTTACAGGTAACACTCAGCATTTGCAGTAACAGGTGTTGCCGGGGCTGAGTTCAGAATTGATGTTTTCTCTCTAGCTGGCTTAAAAGGTAGACAACTAAACAAACTTGTCCTTAAAGCAGGGCTGCCATTAAGGGCCAGTGGCCATCAAATATGACTGTTGGCTGGGGGTTTGAAAGGCGGGCAGCTGGCCCTGCTCTGCTGGCTGTTGGAGGAGTGAAGTGAGGAGATGAATGGAAGAGGAGAAAGGAAGTGAGGTGATGGAAGAGACCAGGTTCCCCAATGGGGGCCAAGGAGAGGAGGCCCCGGAGACCAGGAACAACCTGCTCAGGGTTGCTCCTTGGACCTGGTATCTGTGTTTCTCTCTGGGTAACAAGATTTACTGGCCTTTGTCATGGAGATCAATTTGCTTTGGAACCTGAGACCCATTTTTGCTTTCTATTTGTCAGCTGGAACGAAAACATTCGTGAGCTTCCCAGTGCTGTGGCCAGGAGGATGGAGCCAGACCCTGTCTGATCTCAGTCCATGGGTGCCTCAGACTGAGGGGGCAAAACCACTGGGAGAAGTCCCATCAGCTCACAAACTCTGTGGGTTTTCCCAAAAGCTGGGCTGGGAAAAGGCTTTGGGTCCTGGAGGCACTCAGAATAGATGAGCAGAGATTTCGGTCCAGATGCTTTTGTCGAGTTCCCCTGGGCCAGGGGCAGAGTTGGAATTAAGGAATCTACAGCAGTACTTCCTGGTATTTGTCTTTGCATTCTCAACGCAAGCTCTGTTACCTCTGAGGTGTTTTAAACCAGAACAATGGCAGAGAAATCACATCTGATGAGGTGGTGGTGGTGGAGGAGGTGGTGGCAGTTCTACCATAGGTTTCTTCTCCCTCTTTTTCCAGTTGACATCACAGTCCTTCCCTCCTTTTCTTCCCTCCCACCCTCCCTCTTCTCTCTTTCTCTTCTTCCCTCCCTCCCTCCCTTCCTTCCCCTCGCCTCCCTTCTTCTTCCTGAGAAAAATCAAGCATCTTTGTCCAGGCTACCAGAGTCACAGAACCAGACCAAGTGCAGGTTACTCTCACACCTTCTGCTGACTGTGGGCACCCAGCTGGACCTTCCCTTCTCATAGCAGGGCCCTCGACACTCTCCAGGGGTTTTGAGCTCTGCAGAGATTCGGGGCTCAGGCCCATAAGTTCACACGCGCCCTGCCTTCCTAAAAGGAAATTGGGGCTTGGGGATGGGGGGATCTGGGCCTGCCAGGAGAGGCCGCTTATTCCCCTTCACCCCTGCCAGCTTGGCCCCTGCTCACTGCATACCTAGTGAAGTGGGGGTGGAGGGGAGTCTTCTTCCCCATAGGAGGTGAGCCAAGAGTGGGAATGGAAGTTTACAAACAGCACATGCGTGTGTCCGTATGTGTCTCTGGGTGTGCACACACACAGGGAGGGAGAGGGAGAACAAAAGCACAGAGAGGGATGTTGCCGTGAGCACTGTGCTCTGTTGTAACTGCACACAGGGCACCCAGGGTGGTAGTGATGGGAGCCCCCCTTTCACACAGCCAGTGCCCTGAGCTATTTTGGGCACCTCTTCTTGTTCTCCAGGGCTTGTTGGCAGGATATCCCCACCCTCTGGCCCCCAAATCTTGCTTTTAGAGAGGGACATGTGGGGAGATCTTTGGAGGTGGGGTGGGTGTGGTTTGCTCCGCAGACCCAGGCCGTGTCCAGCCTGGCAGCATGTTGGGTCTAGCTCTGTGGCTTGGGAGGCGGTGGTTCTTGATGTCCCTCCGTGGGTTGGCCTGTGCTGCTGGGCTCTGCTCTACCTCGTCCTTCATTCCGTATCTGCCCACACAGTGAGGGGTGCTTCTAGGAGGAGGGACCGTAATCGGGGAATTGATCAGCCGGGTGCCCACCCTATGTTGGGTATTGACACGTGCTCATGATCTCCTTTAGCTTCCATCACAATTCCACAAGCTCCATAGTGCTGGCAGAGTATTCCACAGGAGGAAACCGCCACTCTAAAGGTAAAAGAACCTGTTCAGGACTGTTCATCCGGTTCAAGTGGCTGAGTTGGGTCAAGCCCAAGTCTGTCTAAAGCACCTTCCACATTCCTTCCCACTGCCTGGCCTTTCCTCACCCATGTAGGCTCTTCTCACTCCTGGAAGCCGTTTCTCTTCAACTGAGTTTCCGGTTGTGGGAGGCTCCGAGTTTCACCAACACGGAGATTGCATTTCTGTCTCTAAGTATTGTTTGGGGGGTGACCTTGGTTGGGCATCAATTAGGGTTCAAGCAGAGAAACAACAAATAGGGGATATAGATTGAGATGTATGGCAAGAAGTTGGCTTAGGTGATTGCAAGGATTTGTTAGGCAAATCTGAGGCAGCTGGGAAAGGCAGGCTGGCCATCTCCAGATGGGTGAAACCGCTGTGCTAAGGCAGAATTTCTTTCCTCTCTTCTCTTAAAACCTGCGGTTGATTGAATCAGACCCACCCAGTTTTATCTAGGATAGCTTCCCTTACTTAAAGTCAACTGACTGTGGACTTTAATCACACCCACAGAGTTCCTTCATAGCAACACCTAGATTAGGGTTTGATTGGATAGCTGGGGCTGCAGCCTAGCCAGGTTGACACACAGAAGTGGGTAGAGCAAGACCGTCTTCTCTTCAACTTCAAAATGGAAGTTGACAAAGACTCCTTGCCCCTTCTAATTTAATGTCTCCAAACTCACAGGTTTCATTCCGTGATGTTTTCTAAAAAAAATAGTATTTTCTTCTGCAGCAAATGTTTAGATTTTAAAGTAGTAAAAAATGTACCTATATCAACGCAAGGAGAGATAATTTGTCTCTTCCGTACCTTGAATTGCAGTGAATGTCATTAGTATTCAATAATGCCTGACTGTGCTCTAGGCACCGTGCGTCGCTTCATTAATGCTATCTCAAATCCTCACACCAGTTAGTTCTGCAGGGACAGTATCTACAGGGTGTTTCTTTACAGTCAAGATAACTGAAGGGCCAGCACACAAGTCCAAACAGGCAGTGGCCTGAGCTGACCCATGTAAGAAGAATACCTGTGGCCAAGCTCAACACAAGAATTCTTTTGTCACATATTCCTGCCTGGGATTTCCCATTTCTTAAATCAGGGACTAATTGGTTTGTGTGTGGCCTTTCATAAAGGGTCTTTTTTAGGGATGGGAGATGGGCACCATCCCTTGGGGCAGTGCAGACTCATGCCTGCAATCATTTTGCCTCTTTTTTATGAAGGGAACAGATATTATGCTCATGGCTGCCTCTAAGAAAGAAGAGCACAAAATCCTTGCTTTATTCCAACCAAACTGTACTGGTCTCTTCCAAGAAGTCATGTGAGTCATCCCTCTAAAACAGCATGGCTTCCTGCTCTCATTCGTTACGTTAAAAGCAAAGAAATAAAAATTTAAGTTGCAAAAGTAACCTGAGTTTTGTAGAAAAATCCAAATCATAAAGAAGTACGTACTGTCAAATTTGTACCTTTCCGCTTATCATAGGCCACTGTAACGTCTTTATGTCCATCTTTCCAAATTTTCCTCTACACATACAAACTTACATGTAGGCACACACAAATGCATTCTTTTTTTTTTTTTCTTTTTGTGAAATGTATTTCATATTAGCTTTTCTCTTTGGAAACTTGTTTTTCTTTTAATAGTACAAGAAAGCCCTTCTATGAGTGGGTGTATAATTCTTTCTTATTTGTTTCAGTGGCTGCACAATCAACTAGAAGATCCATTCTCTGTAAATATATCAGATGCCCTTTGCATATGATTTCCTGAGCCTGGGAGATTGCTCTCCACATTTGTGCTTCCAGACTTGGGTTGTGTGTTTCCAAGAGTCAGTGGTGTGTATGTTCCCATACTTGTTAATGGGAGTTGTGCTTGTTATTATGCATGATAATTTAGTTGAAGATGGCAGCAACTTGTTAAAATAATTGCTGTTGAATTCGATGTCAGACATAATGAAAATTGATCAGCATTCTCTACTTAGGTTTATAGCTATATTTAAACACTTTGCCTTAAGAAAACCCTTCCAGGGGAAAGATGATATAATATGTCTGATTTATGAAAAAATGGTCATGTGAACCGCACTCAGTAGATTTATACTCAAAGAAGGACCTAGTTCTCCATCAATGGATTAATGGTGATTCATTTATGTATTTTATGTGAAAATATTTACTGTAGATGTGTGCCATTCACTACTTTATGTTTTTTGCTTTCATTAACCAACCATCTACCAATCCTGGTCCCATTGGGAAGAAGGCATCCACTAAACTGCCTTTCAAAATATGGAATTAAAAATTTCTTTCACATGGTTCCAGGTACATGGAAATATTTACAGAAACAAACACACCTGGACAGATATAGATAGAGATATACCTGAGCTTGCTGCTGGACGGTATCTGTGTGTATTACAGATATGCTTGTCAATGTGGCCATACATTCAGAAGAACTGTTATCATGTTTTAAATAATTCTTTTCTTTCACTCTGGATGCACTTCAGAGAAGTGATTGCACAAGGAGTTTAACTTATTTAGAGGTGGGCAGTGTGATACTGGTAATTGAAGTATATTTAAGCTAGACCTTGAGGTTATTTGAAAATAGAATTCTCCCTAATTCATTGCTTGTGTTTACTTTCTGATGTTTGTAATGGCTTAGGCATTTAGAATAGGCAGATTATGAGATACCTAAAAGGCATTTTAAAACATTAATCACCCATTTCTGAGTTTTAGAAAATCTTAGGAAGCTAGAGATAGAAAGATACCTTTTTATAATGTTAATAAATCTTCTAAACTAAAAACAAACGTTAGGGGTATAACCCAGATATTCCCATTAGTGTCAAGATCAAATAAAGTCTTGCTTGAGGTTGTTCTGCAAGTTTTGCCATTGTATTAAGCTGTGAAATAGGAACAAGGAGGATATCTAATGATAGTACAAGACACAGTTATTATTTTTCAAGACAGTGTACCTTACAAACCCAAATGAACATAGTATAAACTTTTAGAATTATTTAGTGAATTCGTTAAAGATTTGGGATAAAATATATTGGAAGAGCTTTCCTATGTATCATCAAAAATCAGTTAGATAATACATAGGGGGGAAATTCCACTGCAAAATGCAAAAACAGATAAACTACACCAACCACAGTATCAAAAAATATGTAGGTCCTATTGAAATAATCCTACTAACTTCACCAGATGAGACGAAATTATGTTAGTGTAATGAAAGATTTTAAAAGTACAATTTATGCTCTGGAGGATTAAATGTCAGTAGTTCTCAATGTGGTAAACATTTAAAATACTCTCAATTCACATCCCTACAGGACTTTTGGGAGGACACTGTACAAACTGATCTGTGCTCCATCTAGAAGAATAAAAAGGTAAACATCTAAGAATACTTTGAGTAGTAAAAGGAGCTCTTTACCATCTAAGAATACTTTGAGTAGTAAAAGGAGCTCTTTACCATCTAAGAATACTTTGAGTAGTAAAAGGAGCTCTTTACAAGAGCTAAAATAGGTACTTCCTAATATGATGATATTAATAGGAAAATAAACAAAAGACCCGAGGAGTAAATTCACAGGAGAAAAATAGTCATGGGCAGTGTAGAAATTTAAAAAGTCTTCAAAATTATTCAAGATTCAGAAATACAAATTAAACTTACAGATGGACCACTTTGAAATGCTCTAAAATTTTAGTAGGACTTCCTGGGTAAAAATCTGACAGGTGGTTTCTAGTTTCTTCATTATACTATCCAGGACTTCCCAGATTTTCTATGAAAGCTGGCTTACATTTTAATAATTGGAACTATGTTAAAAAAGAAGCCCCAAATCTCCCTTTCTCAAAATGTTACCTTATACACACACGCTCACACACACCCACACACAATTGTTGATATTCACATATGCAAAAGATCATTTACTTAACCCAAGAATTAACCACTGGGTTTCTGCCCAGCTCTCCTGGTACAATTGCAATATCATGTTATCTAACTATGATATATTGGTTTTATTAAAATTTTTAAATTTTTTATTTAGGAACACTTTGGTTATACCACAAATAAAGTTGTAGGGTATATCAAGGTTTAAAATGTTTGAATAATTGGAATGGGGCCCTTCAGAGGTATCGAAATACAATGAAATGCCTGTAGGACAGAATGCTGACACATGTCCTGCCCTGTTCTAGGCTCTTTATCTGCATTAATACATTGAATCCTTGTGAGACAGAGAAGGTGTCTCTCCCATTTTATGGGTGCTTCTTAGGAATGTGTGCAGGTTTTGGGAGCTGACTCGTGTCCCCCATAAAGGACGTGTTCCAGTCTTAACCTGCATTCCCTGTGTGTGTGTGTGAACCCATTTGTAGACCGGACCTTTAGTTAAGATCTGGCTGACTTGATCCATGCGAATGGAGGCCTTCTGAAGAGAGGAAATTTGGACGTTGCCCATTAGAGGAAGCCAGAACAGAGAAAGCCACAGGAGGAGACCACAGCCATCGCCAGATGACGGAGGCCGAGCTAGAAGCCAAGGAACAGTGAGCCTTATAGTAAGTGACCCAGGAGGCCGCAGTCACCAGGAGAAAGCATGGCCTGTCAAGACCTTGGCACATTGCTGCTGTTGATGCCAACCCATTTTGTGGAATTTGTTAAAGCAGCCCAGGCAAACTGAGACACCAGTCACTTACGACTACGTGGCTGAGCTGGGATTTGAACCCATGAGGTCTGGCTCTGAGAAGCCTAGGCTGTTAACCACAAAACCAGATGGCATCTACACTACAACATTCCCTATGGAAAAAAGCAGTTATTTCCCCCAACAGCCAGGGAGGCTAAAGCCAGTCTTTTTGCCTTCCCATTTTCCAACCCTCTTTGATTTTCCTAAGAGCCACAGAAAGCTTCTAAACCTCATCCCAGAATCCTCGTGGACTCTCACCAGATCAAGGCTGATTTAACTAAGCAATGCCATTTCTCATCTGTTTATTTGCTAATGGAAGGACCATCTCTTTCTTTTCCCTTCTAAAAAAATCAGAGTGTTGTTTGCCCAAGTTAGCAATTTGTGGAGATGGAGAAAAATTTGAGTATTCTCCATGTGGCTTTGCTAAATAGATGTTTCTCCTTTTACTACCCATCTTTCCCTCCTCTCCCACTTTCCAGAAAAATAAGCAATAGTTTACTCACCTTCTAGACTTGAGTCACCCCTTCTCTGCGGCAAAACCAATTAAGTTCTGATTCAAAAGTCCAGCACTTTCTAAAAATACGAAAGAGATAAGAAGCTACTTGCCGCCCTCAGACGCCCCCAAATATTGGAATACAGATGTTTCATTAGCTCCTTCTTTTTCTTCCCTTCTAGATCTCAGAGCCTGATAGTAGCATAAAAGTCATTGTAAATAATCTCAGCTAAGTACCCTTCTAAGTGCAAGAGCACAAGATGGTTTCCTAAACACTTTTGTTGTCTCTTTTATGTTTTTCACCACAGCATCATTAGAGGTTAGTTAAATGTGAGTAGAACCTTATAAAAACAGCCTGAAACCTTCACAGTAGATATCCAGGGTGTGAAATATGGCTTCGGGCTTGCGTGAAGAAATGGCCTATCTCAGATGGACCAGATAGATCATCTATTCTTTCTTGGGGGCAAGTGTCCGAATTGGAGATTTCACTTTAGGGCTCGTTGCCAAGCTTCCAGGAAGACCACAGGCTTCCTTCTGCATCCAAGTAGAGGTTGGGGGTGGGGGAGTAAGCTCGTTTGAAGGGCTTCTGTGTATTACAGACTTGTTGCCGGTGGTAGAAACAGATGTGTGTGTTTTTCTTGTTGTCCCCTATGTCTGAAAGGCACATGTTATTTGTCACTGGCTTCCATAAGGCCACAAAGAGACATTCAGGGTCCAAGCCATATGGCCTGGCTGGCTAAGGGAGCATTACCCAAGCCCAGCTTTCCCTCTTCCACTAATTTCCTTGAGGCTAGAGAACTGGGGCTGCTCTGTAGGCAGTGCTATTCACTTGGGTTAAAGGGTGGGGGGATTCTTGTTTGGGCAAAGGAAAAAATGTGGCTGGCAAGAGGCTTGGGCCCTCCCCTCCTGCCCGAGCGGGCTGTTTCCTAATTGCAAACACATGGGCTATTTATAGAGGTCCCGCCTGGTGAGCTCTCTGTGTATATCACCCCTGGAGCCCTGTTTCTCATCAAGGAAACTGGGACATCGTACACAGTGACAGAGGACAGCTGCCTCGGGCGGGCGGACCCCTGTGGGTACGGGGTCAGGCAGCCAGGAGCATTTTTGGTTGCATTTGGGTCATCATCTGTTTTCGAGTGCATTTTGGTGAATGATTTTGAAATATCCCCTCCCCCTTTGTTTGCTTTTCTCTTTGTTGGTCCTTATATCGAAGGTTTTATTTTGTTGTTGTTGAACTGTGGTAAAATATAACGTAAAATTCAGTGGCATTGATTACATTCACAACGTTGTACAACCATCACCCACCGTCTATTCCCAAAACTTTTTCATCACCCCAAACAGAAAACTCAAAGCCATTAAGCAATAACTCCCCTCCTCCCAGTAACCTCTCATCTACTTTCTGCCTCTATGAATTTGCCTCGTCTAGATATATCATGTGAGATCATACAATATTTGTCCTTTTGTGTCTGGTTTATTTCGCTTAGCAAAATATTCTCAAGATTCCTCCATATTGTAGCAGGACTTCATTTCATGACTGAGAAATATTCCGTTGTATGGATATACCACATTTTGTTTATCCATTCATCTGTGAGACGTTCTCGTGATTAATGCTGCTATGAACATGGGTGTAGAAGTATCTGTTTGTGCCCCTGCTTTCAAATTTAAGGCATATGCCTTGGAGTGGAATTGCTGGGCCATATGGTAATTCTATATTTAACTTTTTGAGGAACTGCCAAACTCTTTTCCACAGTGATTGCACCGTTTTATATTCCCACCTTCAATGCACAAGTGTTCATTTTCCATTTTTTTTTTTTTCCTTTTCAAATAATAGCCATCCTAGTGGGTATGAAGTGGTATCTCATTATGGTTTTGATTTGTATTTCCCTCATGACTAATGATGTTGAGTGTCTTGTCATACGCATTTTGTCCGCTTGTATGTCTTCTTTGGAGAAATGGCTAAGTCCTTGGTCTATTTTTTTGTTAAGAGAAATTTTGTTTATAGAAAGCTCGTGCAGAAAATACAGATTCCCCATATACCCGCCCCCATTTTTAACATTTTGCATTAGTGTGGTATGTTTGTTACAATTGATGAGAGAATCTTATTATAATTGTATTATCAATTATTGTTCATGGTTTACATTAGCGTTCGCTGTTTTTGTTGTTTAGTCTTATGGTCGTGTGGGTTTTTTAAAAATTTTCTTCTATTTTTAATTAAAAAATAATTTATCTTTTTATTGTATTGCAGGAATTTATTTATTTATTTATTTAGGTCATGATATTAGTGGTGTTGTTTACAGAGGTCTTGTTTACTGTTAATTTACGTATAAGCATAAGAATAGTCTTATACAAGGAGTTCTTTATATATTCTATATATTAAGCAATTGTCAGACATGATATGCAGATATTTTCTCCCATTTGGTAGGTTGTCTTCACCTTCTTGATAATGTCCTCTGATGCACAAAAGTTTTTAATTTTGATGAAGTCCAACTTATGAACTTTTCTTTTGTTGCTCATGCTTTTGGTGTCATATCTAAGAATTCATTGCCAAATCCAAGGTCATGCAGATTTTCCCCTATTTTTCTTCTAAGATGTTCCTATATTTAGGTCATTGATCCCTTTTGAGCTAATTTTTGCATATGGTGTGAATTAGAGGTTCAACTTCATTTTTGTGTGTGTGGATATCCAGGTGTTCCAGTACCATTTGTTGAAGAAACTGTTTTTCCCCATTGAAAGGGGTTGGCCATAGATATTTGGGTTTATTTTTTGATTCTCAACTCTATTCCATTGGCCTATATGTCTTTCCTCATGCCAGTACCATACTGTTTCGATTACTGTCGCTTTGTAGTAAGTTTTGAAACCTGGAAGTGTGAGTCCTCCAGCTTTGAATTTGAGGATCAGCTTTTCCATTTCTGTAAGAAAGGCTGCTGGAATTTTTATAGGGATTTGCATTGAATTTGAATACAATCACTTTGGGTTGTATTGATATTTAACGATAGTATATCTTTCAATCCATGAACATGGAATGTCCTTCCATTTATTTAGATCTTCCTTACTTTCATTCAGCAATGTTTTGTGGTTTTCAGTGTACAAGTCTTTCACCTCCTTGGTTAATTTATTCCTACATATTTTATTTTTTAAGATGCTATTATCATTGGAATTGTTTTCTTAATTTTGTATTGATTGTTCATTGCTAGTGTTTAGAAATATAACTGATTTTTTACATGTTGATCTTGTATCTTGCATCTTTGCTGAATTTGTTTATCTATAGTAGCTTTCTTATGGATTCTTTGGGATTTTCTGTATATTGAATCATGTCATCTATGAATGGAGATACTTTTGCCTCTTCCTTTCCAATTTGGATGCCTTTTATTTCTTTTTCTTGCCTAATTGCTCTGTCTAGAACTTCCAGTAAAGTGAGAATAGCAGTGGGGAAAGCATGTATCCTTGTCTTATTCATGATATTAGAGGGAAAGCTTTCAGACTTTCACCATTGAGAATGATGTTAGCTGTGAGTTTTTCATAAATGCCTTTTTTCATGTTGAGGAAGTTCCCTTCTTTTCCTTGTTTTCTTAGTGTTTTTATCAACAAAGGGTGCTGGACTTCGTCAAATGCCTTTTCTGCATCAATTGAGATGATCATGTATTTTTCCCCCTCCTTCGAAGGGTTTGCTGTTATTAATATAGACTTAAATGCACTGTGACCTGGTAAGGGGATGCCCTTTACCTAGCTCATGCAATTCCTATTCTTTGGAGAAGTCCAACTTTTCCTAATTAATTGGTGAGAAAGCACCCTTCCCAGACACAGGAGCAGTGCTTCTCATATTTTCATGTGCACACAGATCTCCCAGGGGAAGCTGATGCTGCAGTTCCACAGACCCCCTGGAACACAGGGCTGAGTGAATTTAGGCCACACAGACCCCAGGCTTGTAATCAGACAGGCCTGGAAATGACACCCAGCTCCTTCACTTATATTTACTTTACCTTCTTGAAATTCAGGTCCTCATCTGTAAAGTACTGATAATAGTATTTCTCTTGCAAGATGGTCATGATGGTTACTTGAGAGTGTGTGAAGTAGAGAGGGTCTGGTAAATGATGTAATTTACGACATTGTGTTGTTTTAAACTACGGGCCCATTGTGAAAGACCTGTTTTTCTGTGTTCTACATGTGAATATAGAACTAGGGGGAAGCTGAGGATGGGCCGGGAAGAGCAAGCAGCAGCAGATGGTGAGGAGTCCTAGAGGAGTGGCCGATGAATCAACATGTACTAAGCGTTTCAGAAGAATTAGGGAAACAGAGAATCCTCTTGTATTTGGAACTTGGGGCATTATGGATTATGTTTTGAGGCCACCTTGCCCCGTGACCTTTTCAGTCCACCCTCCCTTCTCTTCTCATGAACTTACACTCCTAAGTTTCCACTGTCCTCCTGCTTGCCCTCCTTTGTGGAAGCTGGACTGACCTGAGCCATCTTGAGTTAAGCCTTCTGACCTTCTGTCAGAAGGGACCAGACTGTGAAAATACAAGTAGAAGAGTTCCTGGACAGGGTGTAGGCTGGGCTGCTGTGTGAGTCTCATTTTGTCCTTGGATGTGTGTGGCAGGTAGCTGTCCTCTCCATGAAGGTGGCCATGCCAGCTGCTAGGTGGTCTCTGGGAGTTCAGGCCGGTGCTTTACCTCCATTCTGTCAGATTTCTGCCCCGTCTTGGTGTAGCCCACCTGGGGTGGGCCTTGAGGCCTGGAAGACCGTGGCGCATGGGAATTTATGTCACAGCTTTGTGGAATAAATAGGTTTCAATATCTCACCTTCGCACAGATAGTTACAGCTAAAGTGTTTAATTTTAGGTAAAATTTTTAATCACTTTTTTTTTTAATTGTAAAAGTATCAGCGATGAGATCTTTGGATTTTACCTGCAGGTTTCTGAAGCTCCTAGAGATGCTAAGGTCCATCATGGGCCTTACTGCCCTGGCTCCTCAAAGAGGCAGTGCCCAGTCATTCCACCTGTGTGTATTCGTTCTTTCCACAGCCCACACTTTCTGTCACTTGCCCAGCCCTGGGAGCCCACACCTGGGAACTGGCTGGATTAGTGGCACACGTGCTTCCTGCTGAACTGAGATGATGAAATCAGGTGGTAGCGGTGGCACAGGAGTATCTTTTAAGGGGACATGCATGCCCGTCGGTGTTTGGTTGGTTTGGTGTGGTTTGGTTATCTCTGATTATGGCAGACTTTGTTCTGCTGAGAGGCAGGGGAATTACCCCTGTGCCCCTGATTATAATGAGTTGAATGGGCACCTGCTTTGTTCTCGCCCTTTTGCTCTGTTCTTTGGGGGATACAAGTCAGGTACAGGTCCTGGACTTGTTCCCAGGAACATCCAGTCCAATCTGGGATACAGGGCAAAACAGTCATGCTTTTTTTTTTTTTTTTTTTTTTAATAATTTTTATTCCCTTGGCCCCTGTCACTTTTATGGCTTGCCTGCTTTCTTTCTCAGCTCTTTCATAGATTAGCTTTGACTTAAGCTACAAAATATTTCTTCCATATGGTCTTTCATCAGAACTTAGGAAAACATAGGTCAGGAAATTCCATAATAGGATCTCACGGATAGCCCAAGGGAGCTCTTTGCCATTCTACCTGAACCTACAATGTGGGCGTAATAGTGTCCCCTCACAGTGGGTTTGAGAGCCGGTGACCTAATGTATGGAAGGCAATCCGCACAGTGCCTGGTGCGTACTAAGTGCTCCATAAACTTTGACCATCATTGCCAGGTGGGTTTCTTAGAAAGGTAACTCCGTTAGCAGCACCGAATATAAACAGGAGTGGGGCAAAGACTGAGGAAGGAATTCGAATGAAGATGATCCTACACTTTAATTCTGCCTGTAAATGAGGTCTTGAACTGGGCTTGGGTTGCAAGAAGCTAAGGAGATGAAAAGGTGAAGGAAAAGTCTAGCTGGGGAGACCGGAGTGGACCAGGACAACTATTAACCCAAGTCAGAGCTAAAGGTATCCAGAGGACAGGGGTATAGGTGCAAAACAGATAATGAGGGGAAAAAAAAATTATATATATATATATTTATTTAAGAGCATTCTCCTCCACCCTTATCTGCCTTATTCATTTCCAGTGACTGAAGCTTCAAATGTGCTGAGCAAGCTAACTTTGTTACCCAGTCATCTTGAGTCAGGAGCTGTGCTTTCCTGCCTGGGACTTCATATAACTCGTGAACTCCATCACTGCTGCCTGTGGTTTGCCTTTCCCTCCTGGTTCTCCCTTTTCCCTTCGTATCTCTCCTAGGAACTGTGTCTTCTGCCTGGACTTTGAGCTTTCTAAGAACTTCCCTCCCCTGGAATTAACAAACATGCTTAATCTAATTCATCTGGTGTTGAGATAAGGCAGGAGCTGCATATCATGCTGAATGAATTACTCTATCATTTTGTATCAACAGCCGAGAGCTATTCTCTTGGGAAGTTAAAGGCGTACTCCAAATGTCAGGGAGCCGTGGACCAGGGGGTTGCCAGAGGGATGGGAAGGAGAGCGCCACACCAAGGGACGTTGAGAACCTCCTGCAGTCCCCAAGCTGGGCCCTTCACTGAGGAAGACTCTTCAGAAGTCCAAGTGTTCCCCCCAACTTCACACGGCAACCCCTGTCACCCACTCCTTGAACAAGGATGAGACCACCACGTTCTCGCCCATCTGGATTCCCCTGTCCAGCCCA
>JAQZBX010073681.1:0-14874 GCA_029593785.1 Cabassous unicinctus | reverse complement strand
ATATATATATAATACCAGATCTAAGAAAGTTAAAATTCACATTATTTTTAAATGGTGTTTCTTAACCCTGTCCAATGTTGCACATTAAGGAACATTTGGTAATTTCTGGCAACAATTTTCATCATCAGTGCTAAGGGAGGGATCTGCAATTTGTAACTTTGGGGTAGAGGCAATAGATGCTGCTAAACATCTGCTTTAGTCTCTAGCCTGCTAACACACATACTATACAATCTGTCCCCATAAACAACAGGAATGCATTGGTTCACAGATTTAAGTCTAGGAGGTCTAAATTCAAGTCATCATCAATTTAATGCTTTCTCCAAAAAGACTGTGGCATTCTGGGTTTCACTAAGGGTAATCCATGATAGTTGGCTTTTCTGTTATGTCAGTCCCCCGTGGTCTTGTCTAGGTTAGATTGAATTCCAGCTTCTGCCAGCTCCTGTGACTTTCTGCCTATGTGTCTGAATTTCATTCTGCTTATAAAGGACTCCAGTTACAGGACTAAGATCCATCCTCATTCATTTGGGCAACATGTTAATGAAGTAACCCTATCAAAAGACCCTATTTACAATATGTTCACACCCACAGGAATAGAATAAGTTTTAAAACATGAGTTATGTGATGTAAATTAGATATAATGTGCTTGGTGGATGAGAATAAAAGCAGGTGACCAGTTTGAGGGCTACTGCATTAGTACCATGGTGGTAGTAACAGTGGTGATAAATGATAATATTCATAAAACATATTAAAGAATGAGTTGATCATTCTTACCAAAGGACTGTAAATGGGATAAGAAGAAAAGCTAGGTTAATTGGATTAAGCAGCAAGTAAAAGATATTTGCATTTACTGAGATGTGTTAAATTGGAGTTTGAAAGAGTATACAAAGAAATAAAAAATTCTCTTTAGATGTGTTATGGTTGAAATAGTTACTGCATATTTACTTGAAGATTTCAAGTAAGTGGTTAGATGTATTAATGTGGAGCTTAGGGGTAAGACAAAAGCTGTAGGTTTAAATTTAAGACTTAGGAGTGTATGACTGATATTTAAGCCAAAATGAAAATATATAAATTCTTAAGTGGGCCTTCCAGGGCCTCAGTTCTGGGATATTCCAACACTTACAATTCAGGAAGAAGAGGAGGATGCTTTAAGGGGAATGGAAGACAGTGGTCAGACAGGTAGCAGAATAACTGGGAGAATATGGTTACATAGGAAGCAAAGGGACTGTTCACCTCTACCAAATGCTGCTGAAAAGTCAGGTTGAGTGAGGACTGGCACTTGAACACTGATTTTTAGCAAGGTAAATTTTTTGGTGGGGAACTTAGCAGGAAGTATTTCAGCAGAGTTATGGGAATTAAAATAGTTATTGGAATGGATTATAGAGAAAATGGCTAACATTCACACTCATTTGATTTAAGATAATAGTAGGGAAAGTATTGTCTTTTCAATAAATGGTGTATACTCAATTGGGTATCTATGTGATTCCTACTTTACACAATAAAATCAATGTTGATCGATTATTGATTTAATATGAAAATATAAAATAGAGAATATTAATATACTTTCAGGACCTTGGGATTGGACTACCTTAAAATCAAGAATTTATGTTCATTAAAACCTACCATTAAGAGAATGAAAGTGCCAGCCAGCACCTGAGTAGTATATTTGCAATATATATGATGGTCATATCCAGAATATATAAAGAATTCCTAAAATTCAGCAAGAAAAAGACACAATCCAGAAACAACCCAAATATCCTTCAGTTGTCAAATAGATAAATGTGGTATATCCATACTAAGGAATATTATTTGGCCTTGGAAAGGAATGAAATATTGATACATGCTACAAAATGAATGAGCTTTGATAACTTTATGGTAAGTGAAAGAATCCAGAAGAACAAAAGGTAACATTTTGGTTAAATTCACTTACGTGAAATATCCAGAATAGGAAAATCTGTAGAGACATAAATCAGATGAGTGGTTTCTGTAAATTGAGTAGAGGGAGAAATAGGGAGTAAGTGTTTAATGGGTATAAGGTTTCTTTGGGTGGGGGGTCATTAAAATATTACAGAAGCAGATAGTGGTGATGGTTGTACAACTTTGATAATTAACTAAAACCCACTGAATCATACACTTCGAAATGGTGAATATTGTTACATGAATTTTTGCCTCAAAACCACAATATAAATGGACACCTTATTAAAGAAGATGTTCAGTTGGCCACCAAACATGTGAAAAAGAACTCAAACTCATTTTTCAACAGGGATAGCAAATTCAGCCAGTTAAATAAAATTTTATCACAATGTTAGAAAAACAATTGTAATTAAATTAAAATACAATAAATAAATGAGACAAATAAATTATAAAATAAATCTATTTTTGAAAGTTTAAAAATATCAATAATTAATCCTTAAGGAAAACAATACATTCAATGGCTTTCATTTTCATCACAGAGTTGTGCTTTCATCATCTCAGTCAATGCTGGAATGTCTTCATTACTTTAAAAGGAAAAAAAATCCCACAACACTATGCCCTCCAGTTGTCACATAGAATTGATATCATAACTTCTTTGCCTTTGCTGCAAAATTATTACAATATTATCATTGTCCATAAGATACATTAGTTGTAATTTTCCCCTTGTATCCCCGTATTCTTAACACTTTTTAATAGAAGAATATTTTTATTTTTATACTATTAACCACAATCTTTAACCACCAACAAAAATACTATGCTACAGAAGCATGTGTGGCTAAAGCAACTGAGCTCTCAGTTATCATATGGAGGACCTGGGTTTGATCCCTGGGACCTCCTGGTAAATTGGAAAAAAGATGTACCAGACCTGCATTAAAGGGGGTCTGTAAAGAGGTGCAGACACCCTTGCAGCAAAGCAATGCACCAAAAATTAAAAAAAAGACAATGACACAACCAGATAGAAAAAAAATTACTCTATTACACAGCCCCTAGTTTATCCTCTAGAATCCTATCTATTTTACGTTACAAAACGTTACATCAAAAGTGTAATGGAATGTGTCTACCTTTATGCCAGTGTCATGCTGTTTTTACCACTGTAGCTAAATAAAATGCTTTAAAATCAGGAAGTGAGAGTTCTCCAACTTTATTCATTTTAAATCATTTTGGCTATTCAGGGTGTCTACTCTTCCAAAAAAATTTGATAATTTGCTTTAGTATTTCAGTAAAAAAAAAATCTTTTGGAGTTTTTATTGGGATTGTATTGAATCTGTAAGTCAATTTAGGTAGAATTGATATCTTATCAATATTTAGTCTTCCAATCCATGAACACAGAATGTTCTTCCATTTACTTAGGTCTTTTGAATTTCTTTTAGCAAAGTTTTATAGTTTTATGAATACAGGTCCTCCATGTCCTCAGTTAAATTTATTCATAAATATTTGGGGTTTTTTTAGTCACTGATTAAATGGAAATTTTTTTCTGACTTCTGCCTCAGATTGTTTATCAGTAGTGCACAGAAACACTATTGCTTTTTGTGCTTTAATCTTGCATCCTGTCACTTTGCTGAAATGATCCATTAGTTCTAATGGCTATGTTGTGGATTTTTCATGATTCTTTAGATATAGCATCATATAGGATCCATCACTAAAGAGGAGAAGTTTTATGTTCTCATTTCCTGTTTGGGTAAACTTTATGTCTTTTTCTAGGTTAATTTCTCTAGCTAGAACTTTTTGTACAACATTGAATAGCAGTGGTGGCAATGGTCATTCTAGTCTTATTGCTGGTCTCAGTGGTAAAGCTTTCAGTCCTTCACTCTTGAGTATGAGACATTAACTTTGGGCATTTCATATATGTATTTTACCATGTTGAGAACGTTTCCTTCTATTCAAATGTTTGGGGTGTTTTTATCAAGAAAGGATGATGTATTTTGTCAAATGGCTTCTCTGCAACAATTGAGATGATCATTTGATTTTTTTCTTAACTTTATTAATGCAGTGTCTTACACTAATTGATTTTCTTTTTTTTTAAAGATTTATTTATTTATTTATTCCCCCCACATTGTTTTGCACTCACTGTCATCTCTCAGTGTGCTCTTCTGTGTCTGCTTTTCTTCTCTTTTTTTTTCTATTTATTTTTTTTAAAGATACATAGAATACATAAATGTTACACAAAAAATATAGGGATTCCCATATGTCCCATCTCCCACACCTCCCACAACTTCCCACATAAACATCCTTCATTAGTGTGTCACATTAATTGCAAATGATAAACACATCCTGGGGCTTTGTCATGAAGCATGGACCATAGTTCACATTGTAGACCACTCTCTCTCCCATAGAGTTCTGCATGTTATATGATGATATAAAATGGCCTATATCTGTCATTGCAATGTCACTCAGGACAAATCTCAAGTCCTGAAAAAGCCCCTTATTACAACTGTTTTTCCCTCTAACTGGCCCCAGAGCCTCCAGTGGCCACTGGCTCCACCGCATTGTTGTAATTTCTTCCCCTGCTTGAATCACAATATGTCTATAATAGAATAACAGTAAGCTCATTCTAGTCCATAGCTCTTCCCCCAATCCTGAGGAGTCTGGGATGGTGATGTCCACTCCACCTCCAATTGACAGGGGGCTTATATCCTGTGGGGAAAATGGATGGGATTATCCAGTCTGCAGCTGTAGACTCTCTCCATTCCCTGGGATGGCTGTTGTCCATCATCATCTCCCTGCCAGTTGTCCTGGGAGAGTCGAATGAGATGTAGATTAGGAGTTGCTGCTCCACCGAGGTTCTGGGCCCTCCTGGCACAGGTTAACTACGGGTATTTCATATTTCTATTTCACTGTGTTGAGAAAGTTTTCTTCTATTCAATTTTTGGAGTGTTTTCATCAAGAAAGGATATGGTATTTTGTTAAATGACTTCCCTGCATCAATTGAGATGATCATGTGATTTGTCTTCTAAATTTTATTAATGCAGTATCTTACACTATTTGAGTTTCTTGTGTCAAAAGCCCCTTTCATACCTGGGATAAAATCGACTTGATCATGGTGTATAATTCATTTAATGTTATTTTGGGTTCATTAGCAAATATTTTGTTGAGATTTTCATCAATATTCATTAGAGAAATAAGGCTTTAATTTTCTTTTTTCATATTATATTTGTCTGGCTCTGGTAGTAGGGTGAAGGCTTCATAGAATGAGTTTGGTGGGTTCTAGTATGTTCAATTTTTGGGGGAGAATTTGAACAAGACTGATATTATATCTTCTTTAAATTATTGGTAATTTTACCTGTGAAGCCATCTGGGCCTGTGCTTTTAATTTTGGGGAGATTTTGATGACTGCTATATCTCATTATTTGTGACAGGTTTGTTGAAGTTTTCTCTTTCTTCTAGGTTCAGTTTAGGTTGTCTGTGGTCTTCTACAAATATGTTCATTTTGTCTGAATTTTTTAGTTTGTTGGAATAAAGTTGTTCATAGAATTCTCTTACGATCTCTATTTCTGCATGGTCAATGGTAATTTACACCCCTCTCATTTGTGATTTTATTCATTGGCATCTTAACTCATTATTTTCTTTGAAGATCAAGCTAAGGGTTTGTTGATTTTTCTGGTTTTGTTGATTATCTCTACTGTATTGTTTTGTTGTTCTCAATTTAATTTTTTGTGCCCTAATCTTTATTATTTCTTCCCTTCTTTTTTGCTTTGGAATTAGTTTTCTGTTCTTATTTTAGAACTGAATCAATAATTCAGAAATAGACCCTCACATCTATGGTCCAGTGATTCTTGACAAGGCTATTAAACACAACTAGGTAGGTCAGAACAATCTATTCAACAAACGATGCAGAGATAATTGGAAATCCACAGCTAAAAGCAAGAATGAGGGACCATATTTCACATCTTATACAAAAATTAACTCAAAATGGATCAAATACCTAAATATAAATGCTAGAGCCATAAAACACCTAGAAGAAAATGCCAGAAAACATCTTCATGACCTTGTGGTATGTGGTATTTCCTTAAATTTTACACTTAATTCACAAGGAGCCAAAGAAAAATAGATAAATGTAAACTCCTCCAACATAAACAATTTCATGTTTCAATTAACTTTATTAAGAAAGTGAAAAGGCAGCCTACTCATTTGGAGAATAATTTTAGAAACTGCATATGTAATAAGATTCTTTTATTAAACAAATCAATTTTATTGAAACATATTAATAAAACATAAAATTTATACTGCTTTCAAAATGGTATTTGATATAATCACATAGTTGTGCATTCATCAGTTTAATCATTATTAAAGCATCGTCATTACTTCAAAAAAATAAACAAAAAACAGACAAACAAGAAAATTCCTCACCTCTATATCTGTTTCCCCTATTATACATAGCTGTTATTTCTGGCTATTCTTGTACAATTATTTATTTGCTTATTAAGCAGATTTATTGAGATATATTCACATTCCATATGATCTATTCAAAGTGTGTAATCAATGGCTTTTTCAGCTGTAAAAAATCCTGTATTGAAAAATGTAAACTAAATAGAAAAATAGATTGAAAGAAATTACAAATTTTAAAAGAGAGTTCAAGGCCAGGTTAGATTTAAAATAATCAATTGTAAAAAAATAGTACCACAGCAACAAACATTTATGAATGTAAATAATTAACATAATAGAAAATAATTATAACATAATTCAAATTTTTGTATTACAGCTTAAACTATAAGACATAATAATCTCTAAGGATGAAATAAATTATTGGTTTAGTCATTTAATTTCCATTTAGGCCATAATTCTTTCTGGATAACCAGATTCCTATTTGGGAATTCCTTACATGTTATTGGAATGAATTACAGGAGCTAACAATTTGCCAAGTATAATTTTATGAGGCAGCAAACCTTAAAATCTTGTTCAGCAGTAGTCATGCTAAATCATTATTGATCCAGATAGATTATTTTAATTAAAGAGTATGACTAAGAAAGAGTTAAAGAGAAATGAAGTATCTAAAAATATCTCTTTTCCAGTGTTCCTCAAATAAAAGAAAGTGTTTATTTTGTATGAAAAAAAATTACAGATTACTGATCATAGGAACAATTTTCCAGTTGCACTAAGTAATTATTGTTCAAATACTGTTATGATATTTACCATTTATCTGGCCTACTCCAGCTCTTTTTGGTACTATTTGCATGGAATACCTTCTTACAGTCTTTCACCTTTAACCTAGTTGTGTTCTTCTCTCTCAGGTGGGTCTCTTGTAGAAATATAGGTGGCTGACTTTTTTATCCATTCTATCAGTCTTTGTCTTTTATTTGGTGAATTCAATCCATTGACATTCAGTGTTATTATTGTAAAGTCATTGCTTACTTCATCCATTTTGTCTTTCAGCTCTCTGTTGTCATGTCATTCTATTGTCTGTCCTCTTATCATTTAGTTTATCTTTCCTAATAATCTTCACTTCTGAACTCTTCATCACATTTCTCCCCCTTGTTATTTCCTTTCAGGATGCAGCACCCCAGTTAGTATCTCTTGCAAATCTGGTCTGTTGGAAATTTATTCTATCAATTTTCTCTGTCTGTGAAGGCTTGAACTTACCCTCATTTTTTAAAATCAGCTTGATTGATTGAAGACATTATGTTAAGTGAAATAAGCCAGGCACAATAGAACAAATATTTTATGATATCACTAATATGAACTAAATACAATTATTAAACTAATGGTTTTTTAAAAAAAGTATAGTCCTCTAAGAGACAGACTGTGGGTTCAGAAGAAAGATCTGATGCTGAATATATGTGGAATGTTTAACATGGGGGATTATAAATTGTGGGGATCTTAGAGTTGTTAGTGGCACATTATATTAAGTATTATCAAACACTACTGATTTATGAATGTGCTCGTTGCAGAGGGGTTAGTCTAAAGATGTTAATGTTGGTTGAAATAAAACTAGAGGATAATCTATGTCTTGTTTAAC
The DNA here is from genome assembly GCA_029593785.1 of Cabassous unicinctus. NCBI lineage: Eukaryota > Metazoa > Chordata > Mammalia > Cingulata > Chlamyphoridae > Cabassous > Cabassous unicinctus. Next base: position 6,950 of record JAQZBX010073681.1, on the reverse strand, counting down.
ATAGTGATTTTGGTGGTGGATGATGGTTATTCTAATGGTACAAATACAAGTATATTCTTATCATACAAGGAGTTAAGAATGAAGAGATACATGGGAAAATATAACTAATGTAATTTATGGGCTATGGTTTATAGCAATGCTGTAAAATTACATAGTGCTGTAAAAGAAGATATTATATTAATACTAAGGTACCATAAAGGGGGTGTTTGGCAGTTTGATATTATTTATTTATTCAAAAAAGAAATTTACCTCATGTTGCATACTTGCCTGTTCCTCTGAGTGTAACTTTTTGGTTGTATTAGATTCAGCTGAAATATCTGATTAAATTATGCTAAGACTAGGGCTTTGATTTTACTGCTTCATTGGAGTGTGACTCAGCATTGAGTCCCATCCCCTTGGTGGACTGATAAAACAGACTCTTACACAAAGATGCAGCTACAGAGAAGAACACTGAGAAAGAGAGACAGCTCATTAGACATGGCAGAGGCTCTGAGAAGAGAAATGAACATAGCTGACCTAGTGAAGAGAACAGAGCAGCTGAACCAGGAAAGAAATGAGCCCCAGGAAGAGAGAGGAGCTTTATGCCAGCCTACAGCTGAGATCAGAAGAAGCTGGATCATGTAGCCTTAAGAGAAAAGCAGACATCTGAACCCTCACAGACATTGAATACCATCTTGTTTTAACAGGTGGCCAATGACTTTGGGTGAGCAAGTATATCTTATGGTACCTTGTGTTGTACTCATTAGGGCATTGTGACTGTAAGCTTCTATCCCAAATAAGCACCCTTTATAAAAGTCAACAGATCTCTGGTATTTTGCATCAGTGCCCTTTTTGCTGACTAATATGACATTTGGTATCAGGAGAGTGGAGTGGTGTTTTTGCAATTAGTAAAAATGCTGGAACAGTTTTATAAATAGTTACGGGGAGATTTTTGGAGAAATTGTGAGTTGTATGGTGGGCAAGGTCTAGATACCTTTGAAGAGACTTTTGTAATATGAAGACTAAAGTTATTTTTGATAAGGCCCTACAAGGAAATAATTATGAGATGCTTGAGAGAAAAGGCCTAGAGTGCTTTGAAGAGACTGTTGTCAGGAATGCAATCACTAAATACACATTTTAGGAAGAGGTCTTGGATGTAAACTATTATTGGAAATGAGAGGAAAGGCAATCCATATTTTAAAGTTAACAAGATTTATGCCTGATGTCTGATGGAAGGCAGAATTGAAAATGGTGAGCCTGGACATTTAATTGAATAGCATTCCAAAGAAAAGCTGGAGAATGTGGCTTGGCTTCACCTTGCAGCATATAGCAAAATGATAGGTGAAAGAGATAAGCTGAGAGATGAATTGTTGGGCACAAAGAAAACAGAATTTGATTCTTGAAATTCCAAGCCTCTGGAAATCAGTCCCCAAGATGATAGTGCCCCATTTGAGGAATTAACTAAATATGGAGCTTGTAAGACAGGATTGAAAATGCAGTTTTCTAGGAAACAATTTGGAAAGTCTCACTTTCTGTTCAATCGGAACACTGCTTCCTGCATGCTAAGCCAACAACCTTTTTAAGTGAGCTGTATGAACAAAACCACTGTAAGCCTGGACTAAAAATGACATGGAAGGGAAAACGGTTTTACGAAGAAACCATGGAAGCTGAGAACTGGAATTAAGACATCTCCTTTGGCCAAGTGAGGAACTCCACCCAGGCATATGGATGGGGTGATTTTGCTCTGGCAGTTGAAGAGGGTGGATGTTCCAGCCTGCTGTTTGGGAGAGTTTTGCCACCCCAGGCTACTGAGAAGTTGGAGCATATTCCCCCAGTCTTGGGGAGAATAAGATCGATACCCCACAGATCTGAAGAGGGGTGCGCCTGCCCCCATTCGCTGACCCATGGCTCTGAGAGGGTTGGGCCTGTAGGCAAGACATTAGGGAGAAAGTTGCCACCCCTCACTGTACTACAGGGGTTGAGACTCCACCCCAGAGATTGGGGAAGCTGTGGCCTTCACCCCAACGTTCTTGAAGGGTGAAGTCTGGAGCTCAGTCCCCACCCAGATGCTTAATCAGGTGGCTCCAAGAAAATGGCTTTTGGGCAAGCCTGTGGAAAGTGTAGGTCCCCATGAGATTCCAGTGAGAACATACTACCATCCTGAGAATGACTCTCAGACTTTGAAATCTAATGCAGTATGCCCTGCAGGTTTACAGAAATGTAGAGGACTGGTGACTCATGTTTCCCTCCCAATTTCTCCTTATGGTAATGCAAATGTTTATCTTTTATCTGTACCTTTATATATTGGAAGCAGATAGATTATTTTTTAACTTTCAGATGGCTACAGCTAGAATGGACTTTGCACCCAGACAAACTGCATTTTTTAAAACTGATTGTGAAATGATTTTGTACTTAGCATTGTTACTGTTTAAAGTTTTTGGGGATATTGTAATATATTTTTGTAATTCAGAGGGTGGAGTGTGGCAGTTTGATGTTATTTATGAATTCCCAAAAGAGATTTAGCTTATGATTGTAAACTTGTCTTTTCCTCTAGGGGTGATAACCCTTTGATTGTATTAGATTCAACTGAGATGTCTGATTAAATAATGTTAAGAAAGAGAGACATCTCATTAAACAAAGCGAAGGCCCTGGGAAAATAAATGAGCCTCATATTCTACGGCTGACCTTATGAAGAGACCAGAGAAGACAAGCATGGAAAGAAAGGAGCCTAGGGAGAGAAATGATCCTTTTGCCAGCCTAGAGCTGAAATCAGAAGAAGCTGGGACCATAGAGACTTAAGTGGAAGAAGGATGGCTGAACCCTAACAGACATCACTCGCCATCATGCTTCCAAAGGTGGCCAATACTTTGGGTGAGAAAGCACTTCTTATGGTACCTGAGTTGGGCTCTTTAAGGCTTTGTGACTGTAAACTTTTACCTTACATATGTACCCTTTATACAAGCCAACAGAGTTTTGGTACTTTGCATTAGCACCCTTTAGCTGACTAAAATAGGGTGTAAAAGGGGACATGGAAATTTTCTTTTTGCAGCAATGAAAACATATTGAAATGGACTGAGCTGATGACAGCACAAGTTGTGCTAAAAAGGAGAGCCACTTGAGTGTACATTTTATATGGATTGTACAAGGCAGTTGACTATATAACAGTGAACCCTGTGTTGAAAGATGGAAAGTGGTTGAGAAATTTGAGAACATTCCCTCATGAACAATAAAAATATGAAATACTAGTACATGTTAATATTAGGATGGTGTTTGTTTGTTTTTTGCCAAAGAGGTGCCAATGCAAAGTACCAGAAATGTGTTGATTTTATAAAGGATATTTATATGGGGTAAAAGCTTACAATTCCAAGACCATGTAAAGTTCAACTCAAGGCACCATAAGAGGTGAATTCTCACCCAAGTCAGTTGTCACATGTAGAAGCAAGATGGTGGGCAATCTCTGCCTGGTCTCTGCTTCCCCTCTGGGCTCTACCATCCCCTGGAGCTCAGCTGTGGGTAACTAGGCATAGTGCTAATCTCATATTGGGCCTCCTCTCTCAGGCTCAGCTACTCCAATTTCTTCCCAAATTCAGCTGCAGTCTATCAAGCAAATAGAAGCTATGAGATATAAGTAGCAGTAATATTATCACAATGGTTTTTCATCATTTGTAACAAATGTGTCACAAAAATGTAAGTTGTTGGTGGTCAGATAATGAATGAGAATCCTATATGGTATGCATGATTGGTTCATTAACTCAACATATCAAATAAAGATAAATGAATGAATGAATAAATAAATAATATAAAAAAAACTTTAGATATAAAAAGTTTAGGGAATTCACATTTAACTCCCATAGTCACACATGCATTTTCCCGTATTAGCATCTTATCTTACTGTGGTATTTGTTACAATTTGAAGAAGCAATATTGATGCATTGTTTACTAACTACTAACCTAAGACTACAGTTTACATTATGGTTACACTTTTCCCTGTAGCTTTATAGGCTTTGACTAAGGTATATTGTCATATGTCTGTCACTGTATTATTATACAGATCAATTCCAATACCCTAAAAATGCCTTTTCTTACATATATTCTTCCCTTCCTTTCTCCTCAGGGCCTCTGGTAACCACAATCTTTATATCAGTGTTTCAAGTTCTTCCTTTATCATGTGATAATAACTACAATAACACTAAATATACTTTGTTCCATGATTACTACCCCCTTATGTTTATTGATTCTTCAGTCTTGAATAATTTGTTATGATGTTCAAGCTGAGTGCTTCAGATTGACAGGGTCTCTAGATATTATTGTACAGACCAAAGGAAATGTTTTGTTTGCAGTTGTAGATACTTTCTGTTTAGGGGGGATGGGACTTGTCCACCATCATCATTTTGTTACTTCTCCTGGGCAAGATAGAGGCCAAAATTCTGCTGAGACACAGGGCTCAACTGATATATGAACAGACCAAAGATTTTCATCTCTGAGACATATATTTAATGGGTATAGCGAGTAAGAGCATCTAAAAGTATTTAATCTTTTAATAGATGACAATATTAAAAATAATATATATAACATATCATGAAATAAGAGAAATATAAAACCAAATATGTCTTTCTTATCATTAAATTTAGAAGTGCTTAATTATTCTATTACACTATGCAATAATATTATTTCAGGTCATAAATTTAATTTCATCTCTACACTAAGTATCTTCCCTATGAACACTCCTAACTGTATTTTGGCAGCATCCTTCAAAATAAAAGTATGGGCTAAGGAAGCTACAAAGAAAACAGCAATAATTTAAAACCAATAAATAATACAGTCAATACTCTCATTAAAATGTAATAAAAACAGTTTAGTTTTAAAATATAAACAAAATAGACCATTCCAATTTGGATTAAAAAGAAAAACCTCTGCAATATTTAGAAAATTGGAGAATGTCTAAAACTACTTAAAACAGATTAAGCAAAGCTCAAGGAAGGAAAACAAAACAAAACACGCACCTTAATTCTTGTTTCAATAATAATAAAAAGTGAGAAAAAACAATATTCTGCATCAGCCTGTTAGAAAACAGAAAAAGATAGAATGAAACCAAGGAAAGTGAAAGGAATAAATAAAGCCATGGTAATTAGACAGTAAAAAAGGATAGCAAAAATAATTATTAACTACTTTTTGGAATTAATCAATAATATAACATTAAAGAATAAATTTCCTTCTAACCGAATTTTAAAAAGTACAAACACAAAGGGGAATAATCAAGAATCTTAAGATCTGACAGCAGAATTATAAGTAAGCAAGTTAGAACATACAAAGGAAATAGATATTTCATCAAATTATTATTTATCATAACCTGTAAAAAACAATTAGTCTGAAATGTTTATGTGCAAGAAATAGAGATATTTATCAATGTCCTTCCAGATTACAAAGCAGAATTATTTTTTCACATTTTTATGGAAATATAAAACATAACTTATGTGTACAGGTTAATGAATATATCCATAGAAATAGCACCCACATCAAACTATGGAATAGCTCCACCACCAAATTAAGTTCTCCTACTGTGTGGGAGAGAGTGTGGTCTACAATGTGAACTATGGTCCCTGTTTAATGGCAAAGCCCCAGGATGTGTTTATCAATTGCAGTTAATGTGCTCCACTAATGAAGGATGTTTATGTGGGAGGTTGTGGGAGGTGTGGGAGTTGGGTCATATGGGAATCCCCATATTTTTGTGTAATATTTATGTAATCTAAGTATCTTAAAAAATAAAATAATAAAAAAATGAAATAAAATAATAAAATAATTAAATCCCCCCTCAGAGCAAATGCAGTTCAAGTGGTTGAGAGCCTGCTTTCATATATAAGGTCCTAGGTTCAACCCCTGGTACCTCCTAAAAAATAAACTAAGTTCTCTTCATTTTTGAAGTCAATAGTGTCCTATGGTACCCACTTGGATATATACAATTTGTCACAAAATAATTTGACAAATGTCAATTACTTTGTGTGTGTTTTTTCTGCATTCCTTTTTAAGGAATTATATTTTATGCCTTCTTTGTGTAACTAACCTATTTCACTTACTATAATGTCTGAGAGACTCTTTCATTTTGTTCTGTTTAGGAAATTGTCCATTTCATCTAAATTTAATTTTTTTTTCATAGAGATATTCATAAGATTCTTATCTCTCAATTCCCTCTATGAGGCTATTTCACTTTTCATTTCTGATATTGGAAACATTTGTGTCATCTTTCCCACGGCAAAGAGTTACCTTCCATAAACCTAAATATTGGATTTGTCTATCTCTATATATAATATTCATTTTCCATTTTATGAGTTTATATATATATTATTTATTTTCTTCTTCATTTTATGGGTTTTTTTGTTTGTTTGTTTGTTTCCTTCTAACTCTTGAGATGGGTGCTTAGATCTTTCGGCCTTTATTATTTGTCATTGAATTGATTTAAGGGTTTAAAATTTCCTCAAATAAAGGTTTTCCTTGCAAATGCAAATTGTGACTTATTGTATTTTCTTTATCAGTTATTTAAAAATATGTTTTCATCTTTTTAACCATTTATCCTTTAATCCATAATACTTTAGCAATTAGTTGTGCATTTTCCAAATTTATAGGGATATAAAATTTATATTTCTGCTATTGATTTCTAAATTAATTCCAGAGTGATTAGAGTAAAAAATTATAAGATTTCAATTTGTCTTATGGCTCAACCTATCCATCACAGGCAGCTGTTTTCTATAAGAAAATTATAGCAAGTTTGACAATATCATCACAACTTCTAGATTGTTCTGAATTTTTATGAAGAGAGATAGAATTTTCTTTTACTAAGAGATAGGTATGTTAAAAAACCCCAATGTTAATATAGATTTATCAATGTCCCTTTTATTTTTGGCTCATATATATATTTTGGTTTATATATATTAGGTTCATCAATTTAAATGTTAAATATTCTTGTGAACTAGACT
>JAQZBX010073680.1:0-14867 GCA_029593785.1 Cabassous unicinctus | reverse complement strand
ACACTTCTCCAATTGAGTTAGCTCTACATAGCAAACTTCCACATGTTACATTGTTTTTGTCAGAAAATACGTTCCCAGGTGCCCCTGTGGGACTCCAGGTTTCTGCAACTCTCTGAGAGATCTTCATGCCGACAGGCAAAACCTCCAGAGAGTGCACGACCTGTGTCAGGGAGGCAAGCAGAAGGGGTACGAGCAGGGATTTGCAGGCAGACTGTATAGCCCTGGGCAAATGAGCTAATTCCTCTCAGAATTTCTTTTCCCTCAAATTTACAGCAGGGTGGTCATCCTTAACTTGCAGATGTCTGAGAATCAGAGAGAAGACATGATAAGATTGTGAAAGGTCTCTAAAGAGTATCTAAAATCCCATGTGCAGAGCCTGGAGATTTCCTTTCTGAGACACTGACTCCCAATAGCTCCAGACCCCAGAAAGTACCCCCAGTCCACAACACTCACACCCTATTAACTTTGGCTCCAATCACCAAGGCATATCTGAGAAAGTCAAGGCATCATTCAAGAAAGAACAGTTCCCACTACTCTATCCACACCCCTCAACCCCCACCATCCCCACTAAGTAAGTTGACTTAAACTGGAATCGCAAGTTTTAAACAAATGGATTTGTGACTAGAAATCCCCATTTTGAAAGCAGGGCTCTTATTATTCTTGAACTATTTCATTCTGTGTTCATCATATGTAAATAACCATCTACTTAGGTGATGGCAAAGGGAGCACTCGGAAGCTTCAGAAAATGAAGTCTGTCTGAATGTGCTTTTTGAATTTTATTTATATTTATATTTTTTAATTAGTTGGGGATTACCACGATTCATCCTCTGGCAAGACCCTTGTCATTTCCTGCCTTTGCAGACACAGGCAGTGATGCGTGTCGTGGCATCAGCCCACTCCACACAACTGTCAGTAGGACAGAGTGGGAGGAGACGTTTCTGGCATTGATTCTGCTCTTTAGAAATCTGGTGGAGTGGGGAAAGGTGCCAGGCAGTGACACCTGCACTGTTGGCATTTGGTGGTGATGATGCTTTTGTCTGTGACATCAAAATATTTCAAACCTTTACCTGCTTCTCCTCTGCAGGTCAATATAGATGCAAGAGGATCCTCCTTTTTCCCATGATTCCCCCTCCTGCGCTACCCCATAGGAGGCCTTCTGTCACCGATGCTGCGATATGGGCCACCTTTGCCACACTGGTGGCTTCTTGTGACTCACCTCCTGCCTTCACATGCACCAGTTGTAAGATGATCAGAAAATCACACTCTGACTTGTAAATTGGAATCTTCCTTTCTCTCATTCCTTTCTTCAAGAAACTGCCACAGATAGTTCTAGAGAGCTTTGCAGTGTGAGGTAAACCTGGCGGAGGACACTGTGACTTTCCTGAAGTTTCTTAGGACTCATACTGGGCTGCATCATCTCCCCCCACAGAGCTGGGCAGCAGGCATCTCTTGTAGACAAGGAAAGAGGTTATTTACAGAAAGCCAGAAATGTCAGTTCTGCAGATGTGCATTGAACATCTTCCAGGTGTCCCACTCTGGAAGGGATATGCCCTACCCCTAACTTCAAGAGCTCAAGATGTTCTATCAGAAAGACACACATTAAATGACACAAGGCTTGTGATCACTTGTAACGGATGCACTGAGCTGCAAAAAAGAGAGATTTTCTTTGGGGCCTACTAAGACCCTTGATTTTGTTATCTATGAAACAGGAATGATTCTGGCATTATGAGGCTATTTTGAGAATGAAGAGATACAGTACATTAAAGAAAGTATCTGACAAAATGTCTGGTATAGGTTAAGCACACTTCTCACAGTTGAATGAAAAATGTTTGCACACAGAAGATTATCAAAAGATGTTCTTTCAACTGAAGTAAGATGTACAGTGTAGGTCCAGAGATTTGCAATCACTGTTTCAAAAAGTAAGGGAAAGACCTTCCCTTTTGTTAAAATTCAGCTTCCACAAGATAAAGGGCAATTGTAAGATGTGTACACAGTGAATTAAATTCAGAGATCTGTATCAGCCAACTGAAGTCATTGTTTTCATTACACAGAGACACACTAAATATCATCAGGGTCCCAAGAAATACTATAGATGTTTATAAATGTATGTAGGAAAAAATATGATCAGATTGAAATAAACGAAACTTTTTTGCTTTACAGGACAGCCAGTGTGAGATTCGGAGAGGACCCCCAGGGGTGTTGGCATACATTGACTGTTTTAAAGTTCATATAAAATAAAAATTTTTCACATAAATGAAATCATTCCCTATGTGGGCTTTGCGACAAGCTTCTTTCACTTAGCATAATGTTTTCAAAGCTCATCCATGTCATGGCATATATCAGTACTTCATTCTTCTTTTGCCAAAGCATATTCCACTGTGTGGATATACCACATTTAAAAAACCCTTTCATTAGTGGATGGACAGTTGATTGTAACTTTTGGCTCTCTCTCTATCCAATGATCATTTCTCTACATCTTTGACCTTATCACCCATAACACAGTAGCCCTGAAATCCCAGTGTTAGTCATTTCAGTTTCTGATCACTGCCTCCTGTTTTTTTTAGATCACTTAGTCTTTGTCTGTTGAAACTCTTAAGGGACTGCAAACACAAAATCTCAACTTTCTTTCCATGTGTACTCTAGTATCTTCATTTCTCCCCTTCTGTTCAGCACTCCTTTTCAAATACCTCCAAACTCTTCTTTCTCCCTCTCCATTTTACTTACTTCTTAAAATATAGCAACCTGGTTCAGTTATAGGATTTACTTCTTAGCTGTCTGTACTTGAACAACGAAATATCGCACACCAATGTATTTAGCATGTGGTATTTACAACATATCCTGTATCAAACAGGCATTCAACCCTTCCTGTCCTTCATTATTACCAGCTCCCAATTGCTCATGGGTGGCAGGGAGCTTCCTGTTTCAGGAAAGCAACAACCTTAAGAAAAGAGACCTAGGGTCGCTCAGTGAAAATTGCCTCCAGTAAGTAAAGTTCACCAGTTGATAAGGCTGTTCTCAGAGTTTCTATTTGGCTTTTTTTTTTTTTTTTGAGTTACTGGGGCTGGGGATTGAACCCCAGATCTTGTATGTGGGAAGCCAGTGCTGAACCATGAGCCACATCAGCTCCCCGGAGTTGATTTTTCAATTATTTGTTCTTTGGTTTTTAGGAGGTACCAGGGATCCAACCTGGGACCTTGTATGTGGGGAACAGGTGCTCAACTGCTTGAGCTACATCCTCCCCCTTGGTTTTTTAATGCCTTTTAATATAGACAGCTAAGGTTCAACAGATGTTTGAAGAAAGATCAACTGTGAATGTGCCACCAAAATAAACAGGAAGAAAATACCACCTAGGAGGGTAAAAAGACAATGCAGGGCACCTCCAGGTTTTTGACAGAAAATAATTTCCTACCAAAAAGCCATAACCAGCAACATTATCAAATGTGAGGGTAGAATAGAGATATCAGACATGCAAGGTCAAAAACATTTGCTTTCCATGGACTCTTCTTTCTCAGGAAGCCCAGAAAAGAATGAGAGATTAAAGAAAACAATGAAAGCTGTGGCTTCTAGGAAAGAGGGGAATTGGTAGGATGATGTGAAGGGTCCTCCAGTGATAACAGCAGTGCATCGCGCAAGAGCTCACCCACGGAAGCTGAGAGCAGTAGGGCAGAGCTCCAGGAGGGATATCTCCAAAGAAACAACGGAGCTACTTCATGTGACTGTAATCAGAGGAGCTTTACAGCTGGGGCAGAGAAATTCCAAGGTATCTAGTAATACATTGAAAACTGAGCAAATGAAAAAAGAGGCAATTTTCCACACCAGGGCAAACATTTAAGTTTTCTCTAGAAATGTAATCTAAGTGTGCCATGTTCACTGGTGCATAGACTTCATATAGGCATGAGCATGTAAGTGCCAATTAATGGATAAAAATGGGTGTAGGTCTTTTGGATGAATAGTGGAGGTAAATGACATGGGTAGGAGAGAGTAAGACCCATTCACAGAAGTATAAAATAAAAAAAAATATCAACAAATCACAGCATAAGAATGTCATTTAAAAGCAGGGGAGTAAACGGCAGAAAAAATGTGGGGTTGGGAGCCGTGGGGCAGGAGGCCTCCTGCTTTTCAGTATAAGCATTTTACATGATGTATATTATCTGCCAATTAAATTCAATTGTTATTTTCAAGATAAATGAACCAGAGGGGAATGGATGCAGCTCAAGCTGTTCAGCACCTGCTTCCCACAGGGAGTCCAGGGTTTGGTTCCTGGTGTCTCCTAGAAAAAAACAAAAACAAAAAAACAACCAAAAACCATACAGGATTCCAGGTTCAATCTCCAGCCCTGGTACCTTTAGGAAAAAGATAAATGAACCAGAATAGTGAGAACTACTTTAACATGACCATAGAGGTGGTGGTGTGCATTTCTTTGGGGGATAAGTAATGTCCGGTTCCCTTTTTACAATTTTAGCCACTACTGGTGATCATTGTCTCAATCCATTCTTTCATATAGTTTTCAAAGGGTGATATTTTCATTCTGTCCTTTCATCTTCATTTATGTTAGCTGGAGTACGTCTTTAATATCTTTAATATAAACTTCTCATTGTAAGGTTTTTTGTCATCCTTGAGGTACAGCGATAGAGGAATGCTGGATAATGCTTGATTCCCCTTTATTTAGTGGTTTTTCAAAATAATGAAAAATAAAGAGTTGGTTCCTTAGGATCCTCCAAAACTGATGGAATTTTCTTTTTTAAGCATCATTATATATGCATGAATATTATATGCTTGATACACTTTAGCCCACTAAAGTTATTGTTACTGATTCTAAAATTTTAGCATCAGTAAGAGGCTCTCATTTGCTCCTGAGTGCTTTGACACAACAAAGAATTCTTTGAGAGCTTCTTTGATAGGATTATCTTGAGCAGTTCCCAGAGCTGGGGTTCCCACACCTGATTCCTTTAGTGGGACATTATATTTTGAGATCACTATCTGAGAGCTAGAGGTGCTGCTTGCTAGTGGGTAGGTCAGTGGATCTAGAAATTTTATGTTCTTTCCTTTTTTAAAGGTAAAAACTACCAGTAGTTCTTATTTATTCTCCAAATCAAATTCACTTTACCTCTTTGGGCATCCTTCTGCATTTACTTTTCTTCTATGCTAAAAATTCCAGTTGTCAATGACACCAACATACATTCTTATTCCTTATCCCACAATTACACACACAACTCTTTCAGAAAAACAATAACAATATTATTGCCAGCATTTTCATTATAGAAAGCAGTTTAAAATCCTTTTTGAAAATAAGGAATATTTTAACAACATTCAACAAAACATTAGCAAATGGAATTCAGAAATACATAAGAATAATACATCAATACAGTTAGGAATCATCACAGAAATGGAGGCTGACTCAATATTAGAAAAATCAGTGTAATATAGCATATAAAGAGAATGAAGAAGTAAAACAATATGAGTAATCTCAGTGGATGAAGAAAGAAAATTGGGCATGACTAAACATCTAATCATCATGTGTACTCTCAGCATACAATAGAACAGAAGGGAGATACCATGTAGTGATAAAAGGCACTTACAGGAAAACCTACAGCTACCATCATCTTAAATGGTTAAAGAGTGACTACTTATTCAAAACTTTATATGGATGTCACCTTCCACCACCCTTATGCAGGGATCCTCAGATTGTGCCAATAAGGGTGACACTTGAAGGAATGTGTCCTTGGAAGTGTCAAGGAAGTACTGTTGGCCAGTCTGAGGAACTGATGTCTGCCTAGATGGATGCAGTGCACACATATGACTGCAGAGAAGGCAAGGCCAATCAGAACCATCTCCAGCATTGAAGGGGTTGGAACCCAGCAGAAGTCCTTTAACAAGTGAATGGTTAAATAAACTGTGGTATATTCATATCATGGAGTACTTCTCACCAATAAAAAGGAATGACATACTCATACACACAACAGCTCTGAAGAATTTCCAGAAATTTATGATAATTGGAAAAAAGTAAATTTAAAAAGGTAACATTTCTTAAGATTCCTTTTATACAACGTTTTTGAAGGGATAACATTTTACAAATGGTGAACAGATTAGTGTTTGCCAGAATTTAGGGCAATTAAAGTGGACATGGTTGTGAAAGGTAACACAAGGGATCATTCTGTTGTTGAAACTATTCAGTATATAGACCGTGCTGGTGGAGCATAAATGTGATAAAATTGTATAGAATTAAATACACACATGCACACAGATGAGTATAAGTGAAATTGGGGAAATTTGAATAAGGACAGTTGATAGCATTGATATCAATCTACTGATTGTGATAGTATACTATAGTTTTGTAAAATATTACCATTGATTGAAACTGGGTAAAATATATATGATGTTTCTTGGTATTATTTATTACCACTGTAATCATCTACAATTATCTCAATAAAATTGTCAGCTGGTCAGACATTCAGATAAGTGTCCATGTTGCAGACACCCAGCAAAGAGCAACACTGTCAAGTGCTATATAGCTGATAGCTATTTTATTTTTATTACATCACTTCATTTGTGTTGCAAAGTTCTTGTCACGTCCATTCTACAGATGAATCTTTGTGTTTTTTGTTTGTTTGTTTTTTGTTTTTTGTTTCTTTTTTTTAGTACTGGTGGCTGAGGATTGAACCTGGAACCTCATATGTGGGAAGCAAGTGTTCAACCATTGAGCCACATCGGCTCCCTGAGTTGGTTTTTTCCTTAGTTTGCTTGTTGTTATTGTTGTTGTTTTAGGAGGCACTGAGAACTGAACCCAGGACCTCCCATGTGGGAGGCAGACACTCAACTGCTTGAGCCACATCTACTCCCAACCTTCAGGTTTTGAAAAGAAGTTGAGTAAGTGGCCAAGGTCACTCAGCTAGAATTTGAGGCCAGGTCCACCTGAATCCAGGACTTCCTCTCTTCTCACTGTACTAATCAGTTTCCTGTGAAAAGGGATGGAAAAGTTTATTCAGTTATTTAAGGAGAGGCATGAAAAGGATATAATGATTGCTCTAATTGGAAACCCAGTCTTCATGAGCTGTTGATATAAATTAAGTGAGCTTTCTGTCCTTGGAAAAAAAATTGCAAAAGCCCCAAACTTGAATCTTGAAAAACAAAGTAAATATCATCTTTTATCAGTTTTACAAATAATTTCCCATGATTTGTTGCTTTTCATAACCAAGCTAACATAGTCAATGACATCCTCACCTGTGGAGTTTCTTTAAAATCACCTCAATTAAAGTTTTTTCAAATGATTAAAAAACTATTGCAAAATAAATTAGTCCCTAGATATAAAAAAGTTGAAAAATGCATCACCAGCAGATCCACACTGCAAAAAATGTTAAAAGGTGTCCATCAGGAAGAAGGAGAAGATGCAGTCAGAAACCTAGATCAATACAAAGGAATCAACAGCACTGGAAAAGGTATGACATGAGAAATACATGATAAATTTTTACTTTCAAAATTTCTTCAAAAGATGATTATTTTAAAAAATATTACCAGAGCATTTTGGAGTTTATAACATATGTAAATATTTAAAAATTTATTTTTTATCCCCCCCACCCCCCCATTGTTTGTGGTCACTGTGTGCTCTCTGTGTTTGCTTGTCTTCTCTTTAGAAGGTACTGGAACTGAACCCGGGACCTCCCATATGGTAGGCAGAAGCCCAGTCGCTTGAGCCACGTTTGCTTCCCCATATGTAAATTTAATGTGTGTAACAAATAATAGCATAAAGGGTGGGATGGGAGAAGTAGGAGTATACTATATTAAGGTACTTACACAATACATGAATTGATATAATGTCTCTATCAACTGTGATAAGTTAAACATTTATACTACAAACACCAAAGCAGCCACTAAAATTATAAAACAATGAGTCATAGCTAATAAGTCATGTAAGGAGATGATATAGAATTAAAAAACACTTAAAAATTTATCCAAAAGAAGGCAGAAAAATTGAAAAAAAAGAGCAAAGAGCAGAGGAGAAAAATAGAAACAAATTGCATCATAAACATATCAATAAAGCAATGAGTATAAATGGTCTAAAGACCTTAAATAAATGGCAGAGATGATAAGACTGGCTAAAAATCAAGACCCTAGTATGTAGCCAAGAAGAACTTCACTTTAAATATGACACATAAAAGTTAAAAGTAAAAGGATGGGAAAAGTCATACCATGGTTAACACTATACAAAAGAAAGCCAGAGTGTTTATATTAATATCAGACAAAGGAGATTTCAGGACAAAGAATTGTGACAGAGATAAAGCCATTTAATAAAAATAGTCAATTAAAAAAGAGGATGCAACTAGTCTAAACTGCATGTGTGCACCTACTAATAGAGCTTCAAAACACAAGAGCAAAAATGAATAGAACTGCAAGGAGAAATAAACAAATGTACAATTAAAGTTAGCAATTTCAACACCCTCTCTTAGTAACTGACAGAACTGGAAGGTACAAAACAGCCAAGACTTGAGCCACATTATCCACCATCTTGATCTTTATAGAACACTGCATGCAAAAATAGCAGAATAAATACTCTCAAGTGAATCTGCAACAATAACCAAGATTGACCATATTGTGGGCGGTGAAACAAGCCTCAATAAATTCACAAGGACCATAATGGAATTAGATTAGAAATCAGTTATAGAGAGTTCCTTGCAAACTTGGAAAATGATTACACACTTCTATAAAACCGTGGATTAAAGAAGAAATCAAAAGGGAAATTATAACCTATTTTGAACTGGCTGAAAATGAAAATACAACATCTGAACTTGTTGGATGCCACTAAAGCAGTATTTAGGGGAAGAATTAAAGCACGCAATATCTCTATCAGGAAATAAAATGATCTCATTGGGTTTAGCTTCTACATCAAGAAACTAGAAAACTAAGAGCAAATTAAGTCCATAGTAAGCAGAAAAAAGGAAAATAATATAGATTTCAGTGGAAGTTCCCTTTTGTGCAGCAAAATTGAGATCCATTGGTCTAAAGAACTTTTTTGGGGGTGGGGGGGCTGCGGGAGATTGAACCCAAGGCCTCGTATATGGGAAGTAGGTGCTCAACCACTTGAGCTACATCAGCTCCCAGATCTTTTCGTTTTTTATTTTAAGCTGCCTGAGTTAGCCCCAGAGTCACATTTTCAGTTTTGAGACTCCAACAAGCATTTACACACACACTAGCAAGAGGCATGGCTGGAAGGGAAGGAGATGTGTGGGACCCAGACCTGATGGCAGATGATGGTTGAGAAAACATTTCATTTAACTCAGAGAGCTTTGAACATCATCCTCGTATATAAAATGTTCAAAAAATTACTCAGAGTGAAGTGGCTGCGGCTCAAGTGGTTGGACTCCTGTTTACCATATGGGAGGCTCTGGGTTCGATTCCAGGGGCCTCCTGGTGAAGGCAAGCTGGCAGTGCTTTGAGCTGGCGCGGCAAGATGACCCAACAAAGGGAGACAAACAGACACAGAAAAACACACAGCAAATGGACACAGAGAACACAAGCAGCAAGGGGGGGATAAATAAATAAATAAATAAATAATTAAATAAATCTTTTAAAAAAATTATTGACTCCTCAGAAATGGAAAGGGTTGTCTTCTGAGATGGTGAGTTCTCAGACCTGAGAAGCATGTAATCACCGACAGATTGCCCATCAATATTGGATGGCAAGTCAAGACAGATTATTAACTAAGTTTATAAATCTCAGAGTGTTTTCCTACGTGCAATGCCTCTTCAGAGAGAAACCTTTAGTTCCTTCATATTTCCTGATAGAAATGATTCATTCTTGAAAAGCACCGAATTAGTAATTGTGTCTCTGTGTGTTTAAGGGTGGGCCAGGGCTCTCTGGACCCGGGTGAGCACATATAAATTTTTGTGGGCAGATATCGTGGTTGTGCGGCACCTTCCATTATGCACACTGCCACGGCTATGTGTAATAAAGCTATTATTATAGTCCATCCGTGAGGTAGATTACAAACTTCAGGGATACAGAAAAACCTCAATAAAACAGCATAATGTGATTGCAACTGCATGTGTTTCACAGGTTTTGATAACAATAATCTATTCAATACATGCCTGGCAGGCATTTCATTTAATGCTCAGTGGATTAATAAGCAATGTTTCCTTGGGGATGCTGGTAAATAATCATGACACTCGAAGGATACATGCTCACTGACTTGGGACCCTGCTGCAAGCCCTGTCAGCAGTGCTTTTGGAGATATTACGTGTACTGTTGTTCAATGATCTTTACTCATCAATCCATTTTGAGAAAATAGAAAGTAATCCTAGGGCAAATGCTTCTCTTATTGTAAATAGGTGAATTTAATCTGATAATGAGCTCGCTGTATCTTGGGTTCTCCTTTTTTGCCTGCATTGCCTGAAAGTTTAACCAAGTATGTTTACTCACTTGAAGAAGTCAACCTGAACCAAGACTCCCTGAGGCAACTCTGGGAAAGCCAATTCCCACTGCCACACATTCCAAGTCTCCGATCCTTGTTTTTATTTCATTTTATTTTTTGATTGGTTCTCGTGTAGCTGTATTTTTTATTGTAAATCGCCTAGAATATATTTTGGAGGCAGGAGGAGCATAGATATTGAATGAATCTTTTTTACTAATGGATAGGCTTACATATACTATGGAGAAGTTTTAATACTTCGAAGAAGGTTATGTATTTTATTTGAGGAATTAAGATGTTCCTCATTTTTCTTGTTATGGAAAATGGAGTAAAAGAAATCTGAGTGCTACCTCTGCCTTATTAACTCATCCAGAGGAATATTAATAAAGATGTACAAAACAGTAAAAGAATAGTTGAATGATACTTCTTAGTCATTTAGCTATCTAATCAGGTAACATTCCCTAAGTACATATGTATATCCACATCAACTATATACATCTATGTATACACATATATATACATGTATCCAGATTCATATATGAGAGAGTAAGGGGTGTATGCTTGCTCCATAAAAGTTTTTAAAAAGTATATTTTAAATATCACAGCACTCTGATATAGAATTTTGTAGACTATGAGGCTGTCTAGGCTTTGCTTCTCTCCTCAAGGTCAGCTGTAAACTCTCAGCGATCGGCTTGTCTCTATCCCGGGGCCTAATCTCCAACATCAAATCTCCAGCATCAAAACTGCTACTCAGAAAAGAGGCGGCAATATGGTGTCAGCTTAGGAGGGCAACTGCAGACAGCTCTCAGAACACAGCAGATTGTGGATGGGGTGTGACACGGGGGTCTGTGCTGTGGGCGTGTGGAGAAAGAAGTTGGGACATCTATCTGGACAGATCAATGGTATGGACTGAACGATAGAGATTCATGATTTTTAAGCCTCCCTGTGGTGGTTAACACAGTTGGGTGACCCCCCAACCTTACGGGGGGGGGGAAAAAAGCCCATTGGAAGTGTGACTCCCATCCGTGCGGTAACTGGGTGACCCGACCCAGTGGGAGGGGGAGTTTTCTGAGGGGGGAGCTCTGGTAAGAGAGTTTTATTTTCTGGGGATTTGGCTTCCTGAAGCCCCCCGTAACTTAGACGAACAAAAGAGCTGCAGTGAATTGGCACCCGGAGAAGGGGAGGGGTTAATCTTCTGAGGGAGTTGATTAGCCTAGCATCCCAGGGATTAGCCCCATTCCCGCGGAGCTGAGAAGAGGGGCAATCTCCAAGAGAGGGAGAGTTCTGACAGAAAGCAGAGAGTGGATATTTTAGCTGTCGATCTGGCTGCCTGGACCCCCTCATAACTTTGGGGAGGAGATAAGCCAGCTTGAATGAGTGCCAGGCTCAGGGGAGAGGTGAATCTGCAGAGTAAACCTCATTTACATGCAGCCCGATGATGCAGGGGCTCTGATCCAGAAGGGCAGTGTCTGCCATTTTTAGCATTCTACACTGACAAACATCAGACTTTTGTGTCCCTGGGGAATGCAGAAATTGGGAAGTGTTTAATTAGTTTCCTCGAACCCAGTTAGGGCCTCCTCTGTGAGGGTTGTGGTCTAGAGAAGGACTTATTTTTGGTCCCGTATTACGTGAAAATAAATAAATAAATAAAACGGTCCCTTTAATAAACAAAAATTAAATTCCTTTTAATTTAGGTTAATAGCCAAAAGCTTCTTCAGGACCTGGATATAAAAACCCTGTCGGGAAATTGCTGGATAAACAAAAGCAGGCTGAGAAGATCCAAGGGACCCCAGGGAACATTGATCCACCTTAGGTTTGTTTGACTGCTTGCCAGTGTGGTTACTTGCTTTTTCTCTGTTTATTTGCTGCCTCTTGCTTTTCTTTCCTCTTTCCTCCCCCTTTTCTTCTTTCTTTCATTTTTTTTAAAATTAGGTGCTCCTAGCTTCTCTCTTCTTTGCTGTGCTTCATCTTCAGTAATTTCCCATTCTCCCTATATATTGATTTTGTATTCCAAACTATCTATTATCCCTCCCTCATCTATCTGCCCTCTGCTTTCTGTTGTGGCTATTAAATATCACATTTTTTCCATATGCCCAAAACTCAAGGGTGTTAATTTCTATTCCCTCTATTTTGTTTTTTTCTTTCTTTATTAATATTAACTCTTTCCTTTTATCCCTTTCTTAACTCTTTCTCTCCCTCCTCATAATTCTAGCCTTCTAAATCATTACATATATATTCCTTCCTTTTGGTTTCCCAGTCCATTGTAGGTACTCCACTTTCTTTCCTATTACTCTACACTGCATACTTGAGTTAAATATTCACTTCATTAAGTCTTATTTGACCCCTCTTCTAACTTTTATCAATATTACTATTATCCTTCTTCCTTTCTCACATCTTTCAATTCCTCCAGACCTAATCTTTTGCCTTCAAGGGAACATAGAAAGAAGCAAGGAAATAAAATAAGAAGAAAAAGTATCAAAAAGAAAACTTTACACACAAACAGAACCACAAGCTAAATAAAACACTACAGCAGAGAGAGAAGTTAATCAACTGAATAAATCCATCAAGATAAAATGATGACTAGAGGGCAACAAAAAATTACAAACCACACTGAGAAACAAGAAAACATGGACCAGTCCAATGAGCAAACTAAAAACCAGTAACCAAAGCAGATCATTGAACACCTAATCGAAGCTTTCCAAACAAATATTATGGACCAACTTAAAGAAGTGAAGGAAGAGATTAAGAATATAAAGAAGACACTTGGAGAACATACTGAAGAAATGGTAAACACTCCCAAAAATATAATGGATATGATGGTGACCAATGGCACAATCCAAGAAATCAAAAAGATGCTGGATTCACATAGCAGCAGATTTGAACAGGCAGAAGAAAGAATTAGTGATGTGGAAGACAATACATCTAAAATCAAACTGATAGTAGAACAAATAGACAAAAAGAAAAAATCCAGCAGGGACTCAGGGAATTAACCGACAACACAAAACACTCAAACATACGCATTATGGGCATCCCAGAACGAGAAGAGTAGGGAAAGGGAACAGAAGAAGTGTTGAAGGAAATAATGGCTGAAAACTTCCCAACCCTATTGAGAGAGATGGATGTACAGATCCAGGAAGCAAA
Source organism: Cabassous unicinctus (assembly GCA_029593785.1). Classification (NCBI taxonomy): domain Eukaryota; kingdom Metazoa; phylum Chordata; class Mammalia; order Cingulata; family Chlamyphoridae; genus Cabassous; species Cabassous unicinctus. Next base: position 1,324 of record JAQZBX010073680.1, on the reverse strand, counting down.
GCACACCCCAAACAGTATAAATCCCAAAAGGCCAACTCTAAGACATATACTAATCAAAATGTCTAATACTCAAGACAAAGAGAAACTACTCAAGGCAGCAAGAGAAAAGAGAACCATCACATACAAGGGAAGCACAATAAGAATAAGTGCTGATTTCTCAGCTGAAACCATGGAGGCAAGAAGACAGTGGTATGACATAGTCAAAATACTAAAATGAAAAAACTTCCAGCCACGAATTCTCTACCCAGCAAAACTAGCATTCAAAAATGATGGAGAGTTTAAAATATTCACAGACAAACAGAAATTAAGAGAGTATGTCAACAAGAAACCTGCACTTCAAGAAACACTAAAGGAAGTTCTACAAGTTGAAAGGAAAAAACAAGGGAGAGAGAGTTGGAGGAGAGTTTAAAAGCAACTAACAAGACAAAAAATAAAAACAAACAACATATGAAATAAATTTATCCAAAGAAAAATGGCTGAAGTAAGAAATTCATTACGAGTAATAACACTGAATGTTAATGGCTTAATTCACCTATCAGAGACACAGATTGGCAGAATGATTAAGGAAATATGATGCATCTATATGCTGTCTACAAGAAACCCACCTTCGTCCCAGGGATTCAAGGAGGCTTAAAGTGAATGGCTGGAAAATCATTTTACAAGCTAACAACAGCCAAAAATGGGCAGGAGTAGCTATTCTAATATCAGACAAAATAGACTTTAAATGCAAAACTATCACAGGAGACAAAGATGGTCTCTATATATTAGTAAAAGGGGTAATCCCTCAAGAAGAGAGAACAACCATAAACATTTATGCACCTAATCGGGATGCCTCAAAATACATGAAGCAAACCTTGGAAAAACTAAGTGGGGAAGTAAATGCCTCTACAATTATAGCAGGGGACTTTAACACACCATTATCATCATTAGACAGAACATCTAGACAGAGAATCACTAAAGAAACAAAGGCTCTCAACAATACATTAGAGGACCTGGACTTAATAGACATATACAGATCACCCCACCCAAATACAGCAGGATTTACATTCTTCTCAAGTGCACATGGAACATACTCCAAGATAGACCACCTGCTAGGCCACAGAACAACTCTCAATGAATTCAGAAAGATAGAGATTATACAAAGTAATTTCTCTGACACAACAGAATAAAATTGGAAATCACTAAGGGCCAGAGAATTAGGTTAGGCACAGGGATATGGAAGTTAAACAACACACTCTTAGACAAGCAATGGGTCAAGGAGGAAATCTCAAAAGAAATCAGCAACTACCTTTAAACTAATGAAAATGACAACACAACATATCAA
>JAQZBX010073679.1:0-14874 GCA_029593785.1 Cabassous unicinctus | reverse complement strand
GATCCCATAAGGAGGCTGTAGTTAGCCAGGGGTTGAACTGAAAAATTAGGTCCCAGTATTGTGCAAGCTCCTTTTCAGAAATCTTAATGCGCCGGCTGGCTAGCAGCGCGTGGAGGATCTGGGCCTGAGGGGTTTTTTTGGAAGGGGGAAGGTTGCCCATGAGGAAAAATATTTACACGGGGTTACTCACCTGAAAGTGTGCACGGCGCGATTACCGCTGGTCCCTGTCCAGTCTCGATGGGGTCCCTGCTCGCGACGATGGTCCCTGTTCAGGCACCAGCTGTCAGCGTGACTCCTCGCAGGCTCTGCTGCCGATCGCTGACCACCGCTGACCCCCGCCGCCTGCCGCCGCCACCGATCGCCACCCCCGGGGCGGTTCCCTTGGCGATCGGGTGGTCGGGGGACGAAGGGAGGGGGTTGCGGCCCACCGGGCTCAGGCGTCCCCGAGCACAGCGAGCCAAAGGAAGGGGTCTGCGTCTTAAGCCGCAGACGAGAGTGGGGAGACGGACACTTCCCGGTTACCAGCGGACGATGAGTAACGATTACAGAGACTACCACACGCTCCGGAGACGAGGCTGGGCTACCAAGTCTAACTTTATTAGGCGGGCTCTGATATTTATAAAGAGCGGGAGGGGTGGAGTGAAACAGGGGAAGGGTAAGGCATACTGGGCGGGTTCTGATTGGTTGGGATGGGTTTATGTCCATATAAGGTATATGCTAGAAAGCGGGTGGTGCCGAGCTGCGGTGGCCATCTTGAAGCACACGGCAAGGAGAGATTGCTACAGATGTCGGCAGCCGATTGGCTGTGGTAGCTGCAAAGGCGTCCGCTCCTGATTGGTTGCGGCATTCGGTGCCAAAACGGTGTCCACGCCTCGGTTTTCTCGGGCAGCGCGCTTAGAGCTTCCGTACCGCCCTCGCCCCCCCCCACACCTCCTCCCACAGAAACAATTGCACAAAATGTGCAATTTTTAAAAGTGTACCACATATCCAGGACAGGAATGAGTTGATGAGGAACTGAGAGAATTGTAACAGTTAAACATGGGCTATTCTAAAGGTCCAGAATAAGATCTCAACAGGCCAATCACAGGAAAGAGATTGAATGAGTCATTAAACACCTACCAAAAAAGAAAAGTCCAGGACCAGATGCTTCACAGGTGAATTCTACCAAACATTCCAAGAATAATTGATACCAATCCTGCTCAAACTCTTCTAACAAATTAAACAGTAAGGAAGACTACATAACTCATTCTATGAGGCCAACATCACCCTAATACCAAAGACAGAGAAAGACACTGTAAGTAATAAAATTACAGGAAGATTCATTTATTGTTGGTGGGAATGTAAAATTGTGCAGCTCCTGTGGAAGACAGTTTGGCAGTTCCTCAGATTGCAAAGTACAGAACTACCATATGACCTGGTGTGTTAGTCAGGGTTCTTTAGAGAAACAGAATCGACAGGAGATATATATGTAATTAGTATGAGATTTTATAAAATTGTCTCACACAATCATGCAGATGCACAAGTCCTCAATAAATTCCCCAGGAGACGCTGGCTGCCTGAGATTCATATAGGAATTCCCTACCTGAATGCTGAAATCACTTCTTGTAAGACCTTCAACTGATTGGTGAAATGACACTCATTGCTGAAAGCAATCTTCTCAGTTGATTGTAGATGTAATCAGTCATAGATATAATCAACTCATTGATGATTAAAGTCAATGAAATGCCCTTGTAGTACAATTAGCCCAGTGCATGCTTGACCAAACAACTGGGCACCATTACCTGGCCAAAGTGACACATTAGCCTAACCATCACACCTGGATATCCCTCTACTAGGTACCTACCTCAAAGAACTGAAAGGAGGCACTTGAACAGGTATTTGTACACCAATGTTCATAGCAGCATTATTCATAATTGCCAAAAGATGGAAACAGCCAAAGTGTCTGTCCATCAACTGATGAATGGATAAAGAAAATGTGGTATATACATACAATGGAAAAGTATTCAGCATTTAAAAGGAATGAAGTTCTATTTCATGCGACAACATGGATGAACCTATAGACATTATATTGAATGAAATAAGCTAGACACAAAAGGACAAAAATTATATGATCTCACTGATATGAAATAATTAGAATAAGCAAACTCATGGAGTTAGAATCTAGAATATAAGTTACCAAGGGTTGGGTTGAGGGTAGGGAATTAGAATTTAATGCTTAATTTATAAAGAATTTCTATTTAGCTTGATTGCAAAGTTTCAGAAATGGGTTCTGGCGATAATGTAAAATAGGGACGATGGTTTGTGTGCGAGGTTGGGGGAGTGGGTTTTCTATGATCCTACAACTTATCTAATAGCAAAAATGAGAAGAAAAAACTGGCATTGTGTAATTTGAATATGTACATTAAAAGTCATGCTAATTAAGAAACACTGCAGCACTAACATAAAAAAGACACTCTGTTTTCTGTGTTGGTTGCATGTTCTCTTCTCTCTCTCCCAGATGGTCTGAAGGAAGCCCTCCTCTCTTATGAGGATTGTCAGGCTGTCTTTAGAGAGCTGCTTCACATCAAGTAACTAAGTAATGCCTCTGGCCAACAGCCAATGAGAAACTGAATAAAGTATTTATTTACATAAAAATGGTAAGCATCAGTGTTTTAGTTTAGTAGGCTGCTCAAGCATGGTTCAGCTTAAACAATGGAAATTTAATTGCTCATGGTTTTGAGGCTCATAACATGTCCAAATCAGGGCACTACTTTGTCCGAGAAGACTATGGCATTCTGGTGTTGGTTGTAGGCAATGCTTGGTTCTTAGCTTGTCACATGGCAATGCACATGGTGGCCTCTCCTGGCCTCTCCCTTCTCTCCTGGGTTACACTGATCTTCAGTTTCTTGCTTCCTGTGGCTTTCTCGTCTGTCAGTCTAAATTTCATTATGCTTAGAAAGGACTCCAGTAATAGGATTAAGACCCATCCAATTGAAGTGGACTCTACCTTAGCTGAAGTAATCTTGTCAAAAGGTCCTATTTATAATGGGTTCACACCCTCAGGAATGAATTAGATTTAAGAACATGTTTTTTTCTGGGGTACATAAACTTCAAACCACCACAATCGGTTTTCAAAACAGTTCACCTGTGTTAAATATCTCATTTTCTTTTTATTTTTAATAGTTTTTTCTTTATTTTTAAAGGAGCTTTAGATTACGTAAATGTTACATTGAAAATATAGGGGATTCCCATATACCCCACTCCTTCCCCCTCCCACACTTTCCCCCATGAACATCTTTCATTAGTGTGGTACATTTGTTACAACTGATGGACACATACTGAAGGATTGCTACTAGCTATGGATTACAGTTTACATTACAGTTACACACTATCCTGCACTATTTTTGTAGGTTATGACAAAATATACAATGGCCTGTTTCTGTCACTGCAATGTCATGCAAGACAATTCCAATGTCCCCAAAATGCCCCCATATTGCACCTATTCTTCCCTCTCCCATCCCTCAGAACCTCTGGTGGCCTCTGCCTCTATATATCAATGATAAGAGTTTTTCCATTGCTAGAATAATTATAAGTCTATAGTAGAATAGTAATAAGTCTACTTTAGTCCATTGTTCATTCCCCAATCTTGAAGACTTGGGGATGGTGATGCTCTTAGATCTTTTGGGGGCAGATGAATGGAACTGTCTTGCTTGCAGTTTTCTGATAGCAGTATTTTCTCAAACTGTTGTATGTGGACATAAGTAGTCTTGATATATTTTCTGTGGCGCGAGAGTTCTTGACAAATTTTTTTTCCCCCTAATTTTGTGTTTTTATATTAGGTATAATTTTAAAAATATATGAATACATTTTGTATCATCTGGAGGGCTTTGCTGTAAATAAATATTGGAATATTTATACATAGGATAATATTTGAACGAAGTAGAACTGCTTCAATTATCAGGATGTAATATGAAAGGAAATGAGGCAGATATGCAAACACTAATTAAAGGCCAAGTGACAGCACAGCACAATATAACATAGATATACAGGTTTTCTGTGGTTCAAAGAGAGAAAATTGGTGGGAAATTGATGCATCACAGTCAAACATGGAATTAGGCATATGGAACCCAAATGATCGAGTTCTAGTAGCAGTCAGCACATATTCATATTTTGAGCAGTGACTGATTAGAACCAAGTTACATACTGAGTTATGTTGATTTGGGCTCCTTTTGATCTTGTATTTTTTTTCGTATACTCTGCTTTATTTTTATGGTATTTAAAAGCTATGGCAGACATTATGCCTAGTTTTATCTTTGCACATATTTAAATAATGCCATATTTTAAAAATAAGTGCCAACATTCACTTTTAAGAAAATATACACTTTAAATAGAAAATTTTTATATGATTACATAGTTTTTAAAACATTGCTTTAGAGTAGGAAAGTAGAATATAGAAGATAAAAGATTCTGATAACCCAGCTTCACCATTTTATAATTTTGTAAACTTTTCAAAACACAACTTCTGCTAGTCTTGGTATTTGGCCTGAAAAATGAGATTAAGACTATAATCCTGCAGAATTATACATAATATTTTGTGAATATTAAATGAGATCACTTAGATTAAAGCAGCCAGAATTTATAGATGTCAAACATTACTGGCTTCTTGATGATGGATAAATGATATGATTGTTGGGACAAGTCTTAAAAGTTCCATGAAACAGTTTGGAGTATTCTCTCTCTCTCTCTCTCTCTCTCTCTCTCTCTGTCAAAGTGGTATGCTAGAAAAGGTTTCCAAAGCCTTAAAGCACTTACCTTCTGTAATCCACAGCTGTATAAATCTCTTGACAATACCAGGAAGAAGAAATGAGAGGGACAGTGATTGATTAGGGAATACTCCAGTAAGAGGGCTCTGTGCTGGGGCCAGAGCCTGCACATGGCTTTGGTCTTAATAACTTTCCATTACACACACTTCCTTTGGCACCAGTGAAACAAGGTTTGATTTATTTTTGATGGATCTTCTCCACATCGGAACTCTATTGCTTTCAAAGTTGTTGTTGCAGCAACACCTGAAGTGATTTTTATCACTGCCATAAAAACATTAAATGATTTCAGGTGCCAAAGACCTTTTTCAGGTTCTGCTGTTTGATAAGTGAAGTCAGTTGTTAAAAAAATGTTTTTTCTGCTGCTTTAACTTTTGACATGCCACTAAAAAATCTATATTCTGTACCCAACAAGATATCTGATGATTTATAAATATGGAGAAATACTGGCAAGTTGAGATTGGTGAAGTATTTGTGGTAGTCTATGTAAAATACCACAGGGCACTTAGGCAAATTATATGGTATATATTTGTTGTTATTTGTTTGTTTGGTTGGTTTGGTGGTTGGCTTGCACATAGTTTTAGCAGACTGTTCTGTTGGATATCAGATTGTGGATCACCTGCTCTCTTTTCTTACTCTCAAATTAGATAATCAAAGGCTAATCATTGTAGTCCTTCCCTCTGTCATTAGGACAATTATTACTAAACCATCCGGGGAGAGGAATTTCCATTTGCCTCTATTTTTAATGTCCTCTGGCACTGATTGCTCAGTGTCCTACTGAGGTGGATGATAGTGTCTCTCCATATCAGATCAATTTCTAGGGAGTGATAGTACAAATCAGTGTGAAAAGTGAAAGCTAACTATAGAAGGACCATGCAAGAGTTGATGGGAATCACCTGTGACCTCATTATAGGCTCAGATTTAAGACATTGAGAGCTAATATTTTAAAGGATCTCTCTAGAATGGATGAAATAATCAACTCTGTATTAATAGCAGCTTCCCAGAAGATGAAATATCTATTCCTTCTTCAACACATAAATGCTATGCTGAAGTCTGTGGGCTTACACAAATACTTCCAAACAATCCAGACATAGATTTTGAACACCACATTTTCTGCAAGCACTGGGCACTGCATATATTTGGAAACTGGAATGCTCCTGAACACAGACACTCCAATTTTTCCCACTAGTTATCACTTGTATTTCAGAGCTAGATTAGCAAAAGTATTTATATTTTCTTCCCACAGCATAATGTGTTGCAAGGTTGATTTCAGCCTGTCTTAGGTTATGATGTTGGGGCATACTTGACCAAAGAAATGGTATTGTAGCCCTGTGTTTCAGTATTGGCTCAATTAAGATAAAGGCTTGATCATAAATAGGATTTGTTAACAAGAAAGGCTAAGGCACAGGATAAGAAGTGACCTACAGGTAGGTTGAAATACAATCTGTAGTTAAAAATCAAGCCTAGAAGAGAAAATCAAGAATTCCTTGAGATTAGGTGTTCAGACAACACTGGAGTAATTGCCAATCAGAATTATGGCTCAGACGGGTTCAATTTTATTTTAATGCTTGTCTTGGAATTTTGCCCTATTTTTCAATTCTTTTGTGTATTTATTGAGGGTCAAGAGTGGGGTTGCCAACCTGTTACCATTTACCTGTTATAAATTTAGTTCTGTGGAGGTAAGATTTGGCCTCATGTAAAATGAGTTGACACAGTCACTCGTATCATATATTTCTTCTGAGAATGTGTTAGCATTTGTACCTTTATAGTTATGCGTGTGATTTTCAGATGTTTCTGAAATTTTACTTAAATTTCACATATTTTACTTAAATCTATGAGAAAAGAGACCAGTTTTTTGCTCATATATTAATCCTAGCACATAAAATAACTGTCTCTTAATATGTTTCCAATAAAATAATGTTTTTGCATAAACTGCAACAACCCTCATTTCTTGAATGAATTCAATAAAAACCCTGTAACTATAGAAAAGCATCATTCCAACAGTTTGATCATATTTGTGTTATGTTCTATAGTCTGTATTATGATTAAAACTACTTATTGAAATGTACCAATGTAGTTGAAAAAACATGATACTGAATATATATCTGAGCTTAATATATTACTTGCAAAGCAACTTTTATTTTTAAAGTGTTTTATCCATTGTAAACATAGTATATGTATTAGCTATAATACTGTCAGAAATCATGAATAAATGTAATTCTGACATAATGAATGTACATATAAAAGTCATAACAATATTTCAAAATAACATTCAGTGTAAATGAATAGAACATTGTAATTCTATATTATCAACATTCTTCTTATACTATATTAGTAATCAATATAAAGACTTCACTTATTCAGAAAAAATATACTGAAAAAATTAAAAACATCTAAAAGTTCATTGCTAGGACACAATGAGGTAGCAAAACATTTTCTTCACTATCTATGATATTGTATCTTAAATCCAGAAATTAGTCACTACTTTGGATTAATATTTATTCTACACAACTGGGAGCAGTGTTTATAAAAATGTTTTCATTCTATTCTTTGGGACTTAATATGATATAACACAAATTAGAGGATCATTATTGTTTGTTTGAAAACTATTTCAATGCCAACATCTAATTATGGAGATAGTGTTAATTTTCTTGTTTTTCTGATTTGTTAAGTTTTTCAATGTTTTTATATTATAAGTGATGTCTACTGGATATCTTTGTATGTAATGTTTGTTAGAATTTAGAATATTTCCTTAATATAAATTCCTAGAAACCATTCCTTCAAGTTTTCAGGATCAATTCCTAAGAACAATATTTGATGTCTGATTGCCATTTGCTTTAGTGCTATCTAGTAGGTGCCCAAAAAATATTTCTTAAGATAAATTGCCATGGCATTGTTCCCACATCATGTCCTTTCATTTATATTTATATATAAGTAAAAAATGCAACTTAAAAAATTGAAAAATGGAAAATAATTTAAAATATCCAATAGTCACACTGAACAAATGTAGACACTATCAGAAATTGGATGGCTTACCACCCACCTTTTTTCATATGTATATCACATAGTTATATCACAGAGCATTCACAATCTTGTCTTCTAAAGTTTTCATTTACTATTAAATTATTAACATTTTATGTGAAAACACTAATAGTTATCATTTTATATCTTAATAGTGTTCTATCAAGTTGATATTGATTAATTTTGTCATTACTTATGGGTTTTTTTTTCTGATTATATTTAATATTACAATGAGCAGCATGCTTTGGTCTCTGATCTTACTTTTCCCCTTTGGCTTATACCTGAACTCTCTTTCTTAGGGGAAAGCAAAGGTAGAGACTCCAGTCTCTTCAACGTTCATCTATATTTCTGATTTCAGTAGTGATATCTACTTTGTCAAGAAATTGTTGGCTCTTGGTTTGAAGAAAGTAAACATCATTTCCATAATGTTAGGCATTATTTTCTTATTCATATCTTCTGTAATGTTTTATAAAGTACACTTTTCTTCCTCAGAGTGCAATTTTGTTAATTTGAAATACAAATAACTTCAATTATATAAAATATTAGCAAAATTCTGAAAATAATATTAACAGTAATTTTCTTTGGGTGTTGATGTATGGAAAACATTTGACACCTTCATTTCTGATCTAAATTTTAAGGAATACAATTATGATACAATGAGAATAAAATTTTATTTTATTTGCCATCAATTCTACTCATCTATTCAACATGTACATCCTGAAAAAATCAGGTCAATCCACTTTAATTTCTGGAATTATTATTTCTTCAAAATAGTATTGAGATCTCTGTTTCAAAAAATCAAAACTTCTTTTTCTTCCTTTGAACGTTTGAAAAACGTTGCATCTGATGATGCTATACCATTATATTTTCAGTTTTAGAAAAACAAATAAACAACATCAAAAAGGCTACTAAAATGTGTTTAAGAGATAAGTAATTGGACCAGTCTTTAATTAATTCTAGGACCTTTCAGTACAATTTTGTTTCCAAAACATGGAAACAATAGGCCAAACAATATACTAGATGGACTCTGAAAGTAAGATTGCTTTACTCTATGAAAAGGCCATCATATAAACTTGGGCAGGTAACTTTAGATGTTTATCTCAATTATCTCATCTGCAAAATGACAGTCTTAAATCTTCCTTTTCCATAGTAACAGAAGTAAATTAACTTTAAAATATGGGGATATTTACTTCTCCTTGTACATTATGAGAATACTACAATGCATCTCAAAAATTTATAAATTATTTTATATCATAATACTCATATTAAAATATGTATAGGATTTAATATGTGTACATAAAATATTAAATATTAAAAATACTCTGTGATTTCTGGTTCTAACACCAGACGGCATATACTCCCCTCTAAATACAACTGAACACCCTAGATATAATTTAACAAACAACCATAGAGGAATCTGAATATTGGAAAGAAAATGGACTGGCTAGATACTTGAGGACTTAAAGAACCACACTATAATTAAATCCTGAGGTTTTAATTTTTTCACCATATATCCTGGACTGAGCCCCATAAAACTCTGCAACCCAGAACCTCCAAAAGGTATATACACACACATGTGCACACACACACATGCACACATACAATAAAAGGAAAGTTTACTCTTCTGCTCTCATTAGGAGAAGTGACTGGGAAAGAGGAGGCTCAGCAGGGACTTAGCAAGGAGACTCATGCCTAGTGGAAGCAGCATATCTGATCTAGCCACAGCAGTGGTGCCAGCAGAACTTCACTGGATAGATTTACCACACAACCAGTGGGCCTGATATTCCAGCAACAAGCCACAACAACAGAATCCAGGCAGGCTGACCATGCCATGCCCGTCCTACACCCATCAGAAGCAGTGGCCTCACTGCCCACAACAGCAGTACCAGCAGACCTAGTATGTCCCAGACCTCCAGTCAGGGGCAGAATGTGATCCCCTGGTGTCTGATTTTCAATGCAGACAACAGGGGATCAACAGAAAGCCGTGCAGAGCAACTGACTCAAGGCCCTCCAAGAATTGTCAAAAAGATGATCCAGGTCAGGCATCTCACAGTACTCAATGACAGAAGGCAATCCAGGCCTAGAACCTCCTGACTTTCCACAGAGTGGCAGAGAACCATCTAGACCTCTCAGTTCCTGGCCCTCTACAAATCAATAGAAAATGGCCCAGGTAGGTGCTTGCCTCTACTGTGGTCACAAGCAGAGGTAGAGATGGACGCCCACTAGCACCAGGTATCCAGAAAACAGTCATGAGAAACAGTCGCCTTCCCTTGGGTAAATGTGTCTCCCATTCTCCACCTAATGACACCAGAAACTCAAGAGAAGCATCTTCTTCCTGTGTAGGCAGCAACCAGGGATCCAGAAGGAACTCCAGCAGAGTCCAAAGAGTGAAACAAGCCAGAATGGCAGGACAGTGTCTCAGAAAACTTAATTTCCATTAGAACCACAGCCTACAAAAGCAGGTCAGAACCTATGTACTAACCTATGTACTAACAGGGCTGCACGATTACCTGCAAAGATAGAAAAATTAAATAGGATCAAGACTGTCCTAACATAGTATCTGAAATGTCCAAGATACAATAGAAAATCATTCATCTTACTAAATTGCAGTAAAATCACAAGTTGAATGAGAAAAAGCAATCAACTTGTGCTAATATCAATCTGAATCAGATGCTGGAATTATATGGCAGTGCTTTTAAGGTAGCTATCATAAAATTGTTTAAACAAGTAGTAGCAAATATCATCAAAACAAAGGAAAAAAATGAAAAATATTAGCAAAGAAATATGTTATAAAAAAAGAAACTAATGGAAATTGTGGAACTGAAAATAACAACAGCCAAATAGAAAAAAAAAAACCCACTGAGTGTATTCAATAGTAGAGTAAGGATAACAGAAGATAAAATCAGTGAACTTGCCAACAGATAAATAAATTTTACTCCATTTGAACAAAAGGAACAAAATAGACTGAAAATAATAAAGATAGAATCTCAAGGATCTATGGACTAATGACAATATATCTAATGTTCATAATATTGGAGACCCAGAAGGAGAGGAGAAAGAATGTGGGTTGGAAAGGTATTCCAGGAAACAATAGTTAAAAATTTTGTGAATTTGGTGAAAGACATAAAGTTACAGATTCAAGAAAGTAAGTGAAATCTAAATAGGATAAACCCAAAGAAATTCTGTCCAGTTATATAATTAAATTTATAAAACTAAAGACCAATAACACATCTTAAATGCAGGCAGAGAGAAATAACACATTATCTATAAGGTAGAACCAATTTGAATGACATATTTTCAGTTGAAAATAAGGAGGCCAGAAGGACCTAGCACAACATTTATTGGGTGCTAAAAGTATAGAACTATCAATAATCATTCCATATCTGTTGAAGCAAAGCTTCAGGAATGAAGGGCAAATAAAGAAATCCTCATAAGAAGGAAACTAGAGAACTTGTCACTAGTAGAACAACTTTTAAAGAATGGCCAAAGGAAATTCTCCAAACAGGAAATGATAACAAATGGCCTGGAACTTCAGAGATGAACATTAGAATGGATAATATAGGGGTAAATATAATAGAAATTCTTTGTCTTTATGAGATTCTTACAATATTGTATTAGTTTTCTATTGTTGCTATAACAACTTACCACAAACATGGTCACTTAAAACAACATAAATTGATTATCTTACAGTTTGATATCATAAGTCTGAAATGGGCCCCCTGGACAAAAATCAAGGTGATAGCAGAGCTGCATTCCTTCTGAAGGCTCTAGGGGAGAATCTGCTTCCTTGCTTTTTCCAGCTGCTGCTGGCTTACCACTGTCTTGGATCATAGCTTCCTTCCATCTTCAAAGCCAGAACTGGTTAATCATATCTTTCCCATGCTGCATCATTCTGACTTTGCCTCTCCTGCCTAACTCTTTCCCGTATAAGAACACTTGTAATCACATTGGGCCTACCTAGATAATCTAAATATCTTCCCATGCCAAGATCTGTAACTTAATCAGAGCTGAAAAGTCTCTTTTGCTATATAATCTAACATTTACAGGTTCCAGGGTTTAGGAACTGAACATCTTTGGGGAGACATTAGTCTGCCTACCGCAATCATATTTCATAGCTGTAGCAAAAATTAGAACATCTGTTGTGGTGCTCAATTATATTTTTTTTCTCACAAATGTTGATGGCATTTGCTTGTTTGTTTATTTATTTATTTATAGAAGTTGTAATTTTACAAAACAATCATGCATTACCATACACGATTCCCATACATCATCCTACCACCAGCACCTAACATTGTTGTAACACATTTGTTACAAATGATGAAAGAACATTGGCATTGTATCACTGCTATCTATAGACCAAAGTGTATACTTGGTGCATTTTAACTACAAACCATTCTAGACTACCCCTTTCAGCTACAATCACATTTATAAGTCAGTGATGTTAATTATACTCACTATAATGTGTTATCACCAACTCTATCCATTTCCACACAGTTAAAATCAATTTTATTAAACATACTACAAACATTCACCATCAACACACCTTCTCCACCCACATTCTGTCTCCTAGTAACCTATATGCAATAATTTAACTCCATGAGGTTACTCATCGTAATTAGTTACTTCATATTAGTGAGTCCATACAATATTTTTCCTTTTGTATCTGGCTTATTTCACTCAACATAATGTCCTCAAGGTTCATCCATGTCATATGTATTCCAACTTCATTTCTTACAGCTGAATAGAATTCCATCTTCCACATTTTATTTATCCATTCATCTGTTGATGGATATTTGGGTTATTTTCATCTTTTAGCAATTTGTGAATAATTCTGCTATGAACATCAGTGTGCAAATGTCTGTTCGTGTCCTTACTTTCTGTTCTTCTGCATATATTCCTAGTAGTGAGATTGCCGCATCCTAAGGTAGATGTATATTTAGCTTCCTGAAGAACTGCCAAACTGACTTGCACAAAGGCTGCACCATTTTCCACTCCCACCAACTGTGAAGGAGTGTTGCTATTTTTCCACATCCTCTCCAGCACTTGTAGTTTTCTATTTTAATTTAATTTTATTTTAAATAATGGCCATTCAGTAAGGCATGAAATGATATCTTATTGTAGTTTTGCTCAGCATTTCCCTAATAGTTAGTGATGTTGGGCATCTTTTCATGTGATTTTTGGCCATTTGTATTGCCTCTTTGGAAAAATGTCTATTCAAGTCTTTTGACCATCTTTAAATTGGGTTGCTTGTCTATTATTGAGTTGTATGATCTCTTTAACATGGAAAAAAAATCCTTATGTGGTTTCCAAAAATTTTCTCCCATTGAATAGGCTGACTTTTCTACATCTTGACAACGTCTTTTGAAGCACAGAATTATTTAATTTTGAGGAGGTCTCATTTATCTATTTTCTCTTTCATTGCTTGACCTTTGGGTTTAAGGTTTAAGAAATCACCACCTACCAAAGATCTTGAAGATGTATCCCTACATTTTCTTCCAGGAGTTCTATGGTTCTAGCTTTTCTATTTAGGTCCTTGATCCATTTTGACTTAATTTTTTATAAGATGTGATATAGGGGTCCTCTTTCTTTCTTTTAGCTATGCATAACCAGTTTTCCTGGCATCATTTGTTGAATAGACTCTTTGAACCCAACTGGGAGGTTTTAGAGCCTTGTCAAAAATCATGTACCATAGATGTGAGGGTCTATTTCTGAATTCTCAGTTCAATTCCGTTGATCAAAATGTCTATCTTTAGGCCAGTACCATGATGTTTATACCACTGTAGCTATGTAATAGGCTTTAAAGTCAGGAAGTGTTAGTCCTTCACTTTGTTTTTCTTTTTAAAGACATATTTTGCTATTCAGGGCCCCTTACTCTTGCAAATAAATTTTACAATAGGCTTTTCCATTTCTTCAAAGAGGTTGTTGAAATTTTTATTGGGGTTGTATTGAATCTGTAAATCAGTTTGGGTAGAATTTACTCCATGAACACAGAGTGCTCTTCCATTTATTTTTGTCTTCTTGTGTTTCCTTTAGCAAGTTTTCTGAATATACATCATTTATATCCTTGGTTAAGTTTATTCTTAAATATTTGATTCTTTTAGTTGCCACTGTAAAAGTTTTTTTTTTCTTTTGACTTCCTTCTCAGGGTACTCATTAGTAATGTGGCAGTCAATGAGTTCCTGCTGAGACGTGTATAAGCATAACCTCTGGAATGACCTCCCAACTCACTTTGAAATCTCTTAGCCATAAAATCTCATTTGTATTTACCATTTACCCCTCTGGTCAAGGTCTTTTTCCAGTTGCATTGCTAGTTGGTGCTTGGTAATAATCCCTTGGTGCCAGGGAGGCTCATCCCCAGGAATCATGCCCCATGCCAGTGGGAAGGTAGTGAGTTTATATGCTGAGTTTGGCTTAGAGAGGCTACATTTGAACAACAAGGAGGCCCTCAGGATGTAACTCTTAGGCAACATATAATACTAGGCTAAGTTTCAATTTCAACAGAAAAGGTTCATAAGTACAATCATTAATATTAAGGGCCCAATGCAATGGTCCGTCCTCCTTTACTAGGCATGCACCTGTACTCAGGGGATTCTTGCTGTAACATTAGAGAATGTAGCAGAACTCCCCAGTATGGGAATTTGATATTCTTTCAGTTATTGTTTGAATCTCCACCCACCGTGACAATGCCTCATGAACACTTGAGCACATTCATATGCCTTAGAGGCATGCACCACATAAATGACCCCATGCACCCCATCACTGACACCCCGCACCAATGATCCTCCTCTGCCACAGTTGTGACCCTTCTGTGATCCAAAACCTCTCCAAAGATGAAGCCATGAAAAGAACTAAATAAAAATAATAAGAAAATGAAATAATAATGGTAGTTTTAAAATAAAATATAAAATACAAAATAAGAAAAAAATTTAAATAATAAAAAAGTTTTTAGACATTATGTCTTTCATCACTGTAAGATTTGTTGTTTTGTACGTACAGTGACATTTTCTTCCATATATTCCCCCAGTGTCTTTTTTTTTTTTTTTTTTTTTTTTTT
>JAQZBX010073678.1:0-14877 GCA_029593785.1 Cabassous unicinctus | reverse complement strand
CAGACACAAAAGGGCAAATACTGTATGTTTGCTCTATTATGAACTAAATATATTATGCAAAATATAAATGTATTATATGAAATATGAACATGGGTAGAAATGCATATATGACTTTTCCATTGAAGCTGAACAAATGTAAGCTAATACTACAAAATGTTAATATCAGACAAAAAGAATTTATACTAAGTGAAGGAGACCAGACAGAGTACTACATATTGTATGATTCCATTTATATGAAATGTAAATATAAATCAATTTACAAAGATGAAATGAGATTCGTGGTTATGTAGATCTGAGGAAGGAATGCTAAGGGGTGTGGAGTTTTTCTTTTTGGAGTAATGAAATTGTTCCAAAATTTTTGAGATGGTGAATATACAACTATGTGATTATACTAAAAGCCATTTATTACATTTTGGATCAACTAGCCAGAAACACCAGATATGTACAGTGGGAGAAGCATACAGAGATTAAGAGGTAAGGAATTTTCTTGTTTGTCTGTTTTTTGATTATTATTGTTATTGAAATAATGAAAATGCTCTAATAATGATTGAAGTGATGAACATACAACTATGTGATTATACCAAATACCATTGATTGTATACTTTGGATGAATTGTATGATTTATTAATATGTAGCAATAAAATTGATTTGTTTAAAAAAAAACAATAAAAGTTTACCTAGTTGTGGATTCACTCTACCTACTTGTCATACACTGGGACTTACTTAAATTTTCCACATTCATGCAGATCAAAAATGGTTAAAATTGTGCCTGTAGTTGAAAAGGACAAGTCTTGGTACCTTAATTAGTTGCAAGAAGGATTTGCTTTTTTCTTGTTCTCTGAGACACTAGCTCCTTCTATATCAGGTTTTAAGGACTGATAGAAATGACAGGCTATTATTTGCCAGAGGAAGTCCAATTTCCTTATATTAGCGTTTAAGTCCCTCCAGGGTCAATTCCCATGCTATTCCCCCAACCTGACTCTTCCCTTTTCCCAACATGTATTTCATGTCCTCAGAATTGCCATTTCCTCTCCCAAATACCTGTTGTGATGTTTCTGCCTTTTTTATTTCTTCTATCTGGAAGCTCTCTCATCATTTCCATCTCTTTAATCCTACCCTTTCTTTCAAGCACAGCTCAGATATCAGTCCTTTAATGTTATCTTCCTTTCAAGTTGGCAAGTGCATCTGAGCACCTATTACACTTTCTACTTGTCTGGGGCACTTTCCCCATCGGACTTTGAAAAGTGATTTGTGTATTTGGCCATCTCTTTCTTATAGAGAGAAAACCTTTCCAAGACAGGAACTCCAACTCATTCATTTTATTCCAGCCCACAGTGCCCTGAAATGTGCTCACTCAAGAAATGTTTATTGGAAGAATTAATTCCAGTCTACTCCCTTATTTACTTTGGTTCTTAAGAATAAGGAATTAATTTAGAAGACAATGAAATTACTCTCTGATCCTTAGAGCTACTCTTGAAGCTGTGTAGGACTAGTAAACTATCATTCCCTTACTCATCCTTTTCTGACTTTTCAGGAAATTGCCATTTGGCTATTTGACATATAATTTCCATTTTAAATTGCTCTTCTCTAGGTCTAGACCTGGCTCAAGGTCCTCGATTCTATTCACACCTGAATCTTTGCTTTCAGCTTCTTCGATCTTATCTGGTATCTTCTTCATGGAGTCCACTTATATCACATTTCACATTTGAAAGCAGTTTCCCCTGGCAGTCTGCTTTTCCCTTTCTGAAGGCATTTGCAAAACTATACCATGTATCCCTACCCTTTCAGGCAGTGACCATGAAACTGGTCTTTCTGCCCCCTGAGGTGACTTATAGTACAGAGTAGTCAATAAACAATTATTTGTCGTTGAAAACAAATGAATAGATGATATTATGACCTATTCATGGTCCTATGCATTAAATTAATCATTTTCTACTATGGATACCAAAATCTTGTATTTTTGCTCATCTTATACATTGCTTTATATTACTTTTATTCTTGAAATAACTGTGTTATCTTTACTTCCCCAAATATATCCTTATGTCAAGAGTAGACGCCCTTATTTATACCATGTTTGTGCTCACCCCAATAAAAAAATGTAGCGGTATACACATGATACATTGCAGTAATTAAAATTATGGCTCTCAAATCAGATGGACCTAAGTTTGAATCCCCACTTAATGATCTGCCTATTAGTTTTATTATCTTGGATAACTTCTTTAGCATTTCTAACCTTGTTTACTTAGCAGCAACTGAAGATAATGGCAAGATCGGCCTCAGGATCCTTGTGTGAAATAAATGCAACTTTCTGTGTAAACTGCTTAGACCGCCTGGGATAGATTAAGAGCCCAGTAAATGATGGCCATTATTATCTCTGGCTGTGCTAGAGGATTTCTGATCTTATTAAGAGGTAATCTGGAGATCCCTAAGGCAAACTACCATCTAAATACCCTGTTCAGGATAATAAAGATGCCCACATGGGTGGAAAGAGAAAGAGAGGATGACACAGAGGGAAAGATTTATGCTCTCTTTCTCTTCTTCACCACTTCTGTGTGTTCTTTATAGTACCTATCATTATGAAAGCTCAATAATTAATCCATCAAAATTGGAAAAAGACAAAAATTAGAAACCAGAAATAAATTAGTGTCCATATCCACACACTTTTAAATTTTATCATTGCAGAACACTATATGCTAAGTATCTAAAGCCACAGTTGCCTTATGAGCGTACATGTCAAATCAAGACATGAATGCACCTATCTCTGGTTTCATTGCATACATTTTGGAATTTGAAAGGCAATAAATCATTTATGTTAGCATCAAAATATTCCCGATATAGAGCAAATATGGGTTCTTTTCTTCCTGTTGTGCTATAAAGACCAATTCCTGAGATAGAGTTTGTTTGTGTAAGTAAAGGAGGTCAGTGGCCTTGTGGCCCCCAAAATGCCTCCTGGATCTGCAGAAATTCTAATATTTTACATCAGGATTCTATTGCATAATTGGGGTGGAGCTGGCACAAGTTTCTTCAATAATAAACATTAGAAGGGAATGGATGTAGCTCAAGTGGTTGAGCGACAGCTTCCCAAGTAGGTTGGATCCCCAGTATCTCCTAAAAAACAAAACAAATAAATGAAAAAAACCAACTCTCATTGTAGGAAGTCCTGGGTGAATGCCCCTTACCTCCTAAAAAACAAACAACAACAACAAAAAAACACAAAACATTAAGGGGCTGAACAGGATGGGGGTTGGGCAACAAACCAGGGTGAGTCACAAAGCTCTGGGATTAGAGGGTACAGAGCAGAGGTGGTTACAGGTTTTTCATATGGATATTAAAAAAGAGGAGGGTGGAGTGGTTAGCATCACAATAATAGCCTAGTTTTGGTATAACAGGGTTAGGGTCAGTCTAGAATTACCATTAGTAACTATACACAAGGGTGGGGCTAAGTCTAGAGTAACCATAGACCTATTTAGAACGGCCATGATAATGGCAGGTCTAGGCTAAGTCTAGCCAGTTTCAGTCATTTTAGATATTAACCTTTAGCTATTTTATAATATAAAGGCATCTGTATAATGATTTTGTACTCATAATCACCTATTAATTCTTTACCCTTGGTTACATTCTTGCCTAAAGTTTGTAAAATTTGAATTACTTCACAGATCACTTTTGACCTTTTAAGATCTGCTGGACTAAATGTATTGCATTCATTCTGAAAGGCTATCACTTTTCTATATGGTGTCCTTGGAATTCTTTAGGAGTAGCTTTAGCATGGCAGCTTGCTACAGAAAGGATTTCATTCTTTACTCCAAAAGCTATTGATTATTGTCTCTCTTCTTTTCAGTGCAAATCTATGATCTCCTAATTGGAACTAGCTGACCACTTGCTAAAATCAAAGAGGTCACACAACAACTACATTGATTTAGAAATAAAAGGAATTGGTTTTCAGTGTCTAACTGTAATCTTTGGGGCAGTATGCCTTCACCTTCGCTTTTTGGCTGCATTTCATTTCAAGCGTTGACAGTAAATAACCTCATCTGATTCAGTCAAAATTCTCTTCATTCTGGTTTCCCTGACTTGTTTGCCTCTGCCTCACTTTGCGCCTTGGGCCCGCCCAGGCATTAGTCACAGATCTGGTGTGATTCATTACTTAGGTTATAGCAAAGGCATTCACATTCCACTCAAGGGCTGTCACCATGAAGCCCAAGGTGGTGGTGGGGGAATACTTCCAGTAACTGGGTGGAGAAAGGTGTGGGTCTGAGACCTTCCTGAACTATTCTAAAAGAAGTCATTTTAGTGGAATGACTAAATGTTGGGGGAGGGGGTCGGTAGTGGAAGGGTTGGTGCCTTATTTTTAATTTTAAGAGGATTTACACCACATTCTTTCTTCTTAACAAAACAGTGGCAGGAAAAAGGGCATTACCTGCCAACATTAACTGATGTAAAACAGACTTGAAGGTCTCCTTCTATTGTCTACCCTGAAATACCCCCTCATTACCCACAGTCCAGTTGAGATGAAGGATCCGATTTTTCTGTAAATGTCAGCCAAAGTCTGGTTTGTTTTTTCCCTATTAAGATTTCAAAGGTTACTCAGACAATGTTTCACAGAAATTATAAAGAGACGGAGGTTTTCCTAATGAGAATATGATCTCTGAGACTTGCTTTTTATTATAGTGTTCTCATATGTAGGCTTCTATTGACTCACCCAGCAATAGTTAACCTCTGAAGTCAGCATTGGACGTCTGGCTTATATGTAAACTAACACCAATTTGTGGCCTGCAAAATGTGACTCTAAAGACTAGTTGCTTAAAGAAAAGGTGATTTTTTTTAAGCTGGAAAAGAGCACTGCAAACCATAATCGGATGTGCAGAATTTTTCCTATATTTAAAATAGCAATGTACCATTTTATAACTAATGAATCCTTCAAATAAAAGAGAATCAGAGCAGATGATTGCTTTTGTATTTTTTTCTTATTTACTGATTTTTTATTAGAGAAGTTGTAGGTTTACAGAAAAATCATACAGAAAATGCAGAGCTCCCATATGCCTCCTCACAAACAGAGTTTTCCCTATTATTACCACTTCACATTAGAGTGGTAGCTTTGTTACAACTGATGAAAAAATATTAACTATAGTCTATATTTACATTATGGTTCACTATTGCACACTCTTACAGTTTTTCAAAAAACTTTATTCTAGTAATATATAAAACCTAAACTTTTCCCTTTTATCCACTTTCAAATAAACAATTCAGTGTTAATTACATACGCAATATTGTGCTACTACAGCCACCATCCATTACCAAAATTTTCCATCATCCAAAACTTCCCATACCCTACCCCAAAGCCAGCCCCTGGAAACTGTATTCTAGTTTCTGACTCTATGAATTTGCTTATTCTAATTATTTCATAGCAGTGAGATCATACAATATTTGTCCTTTTGTATCTGGCTTATTTCACTCCACATGATGTCTTCCTGGTTCATCCATGTGGTCACATGTATCAGAACTTCATTCCTTTTTATGGCTGAATAATTCTCCATTGTATATATATGCCACATTTTGTGTATCCATTCATCTACTGATGGACCCTTGGGTTGCTTCTATCTTTTGGCAATTGTGAATGATGCCTCTATGAACATTGGTGTACAAATATCTGTTTGAGTCCCTGCTTCTTGAGGAGGATGGCTCTGCCAGTTAATGCTATTTGTTTAAAGATTTATGGGGGCACAGCATGCTGGAGTGTCTTATGCTGCCATCTTGGTCAACTGGAATTCTCCTATTGTGTTGTTGTTGTTGTTGTTTTTGAGGTACTAGGGACCAGGAATTGAACCTAGGACCTCGTATGTAGGAAACCAGTACTCAACCACTGAGCCACATCAGTTCTCCTGAGTAGTTTTTTTGTTTGTTTTGCTTATTGTTTTTTTTTTTTTTAGGAGGCACCCAGAACTGAACCTGGATCCTCCCATATGGGAAGCAGGTGCTCAACTGCTTGAGCCATACCACTCCCTTCCTACCGTATTTCGATCATGTTCATTTAGAATTAAGGTTTAGGGGCAAAGTCTTCTTCTTTTTTATTTTTTAAAGATGTTTTATTGTGATATATTCAGACACCATACAATCCATCCAAAGCGTACAATCAATGGCTTTTAGTATAATCAGAGAGTTGTGCATTCACCACCATAATCAATTTTAGGCAAAGGCTTCCTTTGGAGATTCAATAAATCACAAATAAATCATTCAACAAATATCTATTGTTTTTGCTTTGTTTGTGCTCAACCATATTGTCAATGATTTTTTACATGACTAGAAACACTGGTGTTGGAATCTTCTTTACAAATTCTATTTAAAGATGAATTAACTTTCATTTAGTTTTACCCTTTAACAACACGAGATCTGGGGAGGTGAGGCTGAAGGGTAGAACACAGAGGGATGTTAGCCCTAAATGCAATGCTCTGGGAAAGTACCCAATTTCGGCTATTTCAGAATAGTATCAATCTCACTGCCTCTGTTATTAGAATGAGATGAATAACAGTAAAACGAAGGTATGAAATATGTTTTCCCAATACACCCCAGCAGGTTTTCTTGAACACAGTGTTCATATTTTCCTACTGCCTTGGTTATTTGTGTCGTTCCACCTGGATTAGTGTTCCTTCCGTTCTGCCCAACTAACCCAAAACCATTTTTGATGCACCCACTATTGTTCCAGCTTCTATTTAAAGCCTAACCTGATCACCTCACTTATTCATCTTGGTTTCCTCAAATCCTAGAACACTGGTCAATACTAATGATATTAGCATCAAACAGATTCTTTTAATATCTTGTCTACCTGCCTAGGGGCCAAATTCTTTGAGTTCACGAAGTGAGACTGTTAAATGCGACTTTCATGTCCTTAACTTCTCCCCCTCCCATTGCACATATGAAGAATGCCTAATAGAAATAAGAGTTAAAAGATACTTAGTGGTCACCTTATCTAACTTTTTACAATTTTCCTCATAAATGGTTGCTGAATGCTCCTGGTGACATAGAATTCGTGAATCACAGAGGCAGTCCATCTCATTACTATACAGCACCAATTGTTACAGAATTGTTCCTTATTTTGAGCCAAACTTTTCTGCTTATTGTACTGAATGAAACATTATTGACAACAATTTTAAAAGTTGTACTTTTAGGGCAGGAACACTAATTGTAGACAATACATCTGCATCTCTGCTGAATCCAGGTATTCATTCTTTTAAATGGAGTCAGTGCTAAGTTGTGCTCTCCAGGATAAGATAAATGTGAAATTAGATGCATGTTAACACACAAGTTCTGATTTGTTTTTGTTTGGTTGGTTCTCACTGTTATTGTATTAGTTCTTTTAAGCAAATGGAAATGAAGAGCACATACAACATGCAGAGAAAGGAATTTCGTGACCTAGACAAATTAAGAAAATAGAACCTACAAAGTCCTTTCAGCTACTGTAAAGAGGAAAAGCATTAAACATAGGACAGAAACCATGAGGAAATATTTGGATGAAAATGATGAGGCTTTGTGAACTTCATGAAGAAAAAGACAGAATCAAGTGCACTCTCTCTCATCACTTGCAAAACACTTGACATTGAATGAAAAAAACCATTAGGTCCTATTTTTCACTCAGTCTAAATTTGCTGTTATAATATAGCTTATATTTTTGTCAGCATAGGCAGGCCAGCATTTAGTATGGCAAACGTTATGCTTTTTGATAAAGTTCAGAGATGCTAAAAACAAATAATGCAGTGGCAGAAGTTTTTGGTATGCTCTGTTTAAGCCGTGAAGTAGTGAAATAGAGTAAAACAGTGAAATATTGAACATACATTTTCAATAATGTGAGATTTTTGGTAGTTGCTGGTTTGATGCCAGAGAATTATTGTAAACTACCAGATGTATTTCCCAAATATTAATCCTCAGATTATGTTCTCTCTTCACTAAGACCAAAAAAAAAGGAACCATTCCACAAATATCCATTGTTACTCAACACACTAAATACAAGTTGACCAAGTACCCTGCAAAGCTGTATATATATGTTCTATCATGAGAAATTTCCTTATGCAAAATACAAAGGGAAAAGACAAGTAGCTAAACAACTATAAGAGTGTAATGGTAATGCTGATGGAAGTTCCTAGAGAATGTTGTGGAAAATGACAGGACGAGTGGCTAATGGTTACTTGGAAACAGTATCTATGGTTAGATATCACAACAGGGCCATAGAGATGATTGAATTTTGTCTTTGAAATATTAGCTTATATTATTAATATCTATAGCATTTTTAACCACCAATGTAGCATTCCTTTTCCTTAAGAAAAATCACAATTTTGTAACTTTTAGGTGAAAGTGCTAAGAAGATGTGAACAACGTGAAGCTGAAATGCCATAGTCTTGAATAAGGAAAAACTGCAGCATAGTTGTTAGTTTGTTTGCATGCACTAATACCTATAACTCTGTCCCACTGTTTTCTTCAAAGAAGGCTGTGACTTGAAAATGTGAATAGTGCTGCTGGAGTGATCAGCCTGGGCTTGTGGCAGCATCATTTCCCTCACTTAATTCTTCTCACAGAGGTAATGGCTATTAGGTGACTTTACAAGAGGTTACATGATGTGGTCACAAGATGGACTTCAGTGACGGTGAGTCCTAGCAGATCTTTTCTCTTAAATCTAGGTTTCTTGTCATTCATCAATCAACTGCACAAAATCTCAAATGATGGATAATTTGCTCAGGCTTTCAAATAGTTTTGCCAGTATTGATGAATCTAGAGATGGTTTTCACTACATGAGGTTATCATTGTAAATAACAACAAAATCTGTGGCACTGATACTCAAGATCTCTACCAGCAGTGTATGTCGCCATTAATGTTATTTGGCATCTACAGAAAGCTGCATTTTTTTTTCCTAATGAAGCTTATTGCACCTGAAATACTGGAAAATACAGTAAAGCCAAGCAAAGAGAGAAACCCCCAAGGTGAACATAAATATTTTTATATATTTCTAGTAGTAATATTTTTCTCTTCATATTCTAAGATTATTTTTTAAAATAAAACATTGATTGTAAAGATATTGTTTCTCCTCCAAAAGGGCTGTCAATTTACACTCTACTAAATACTTATAACACAAAGGAAAACAAATAAAAATTACTTCTGCCTTTTAACACCTCACAGGGAGCTAGATTTTTAATCTTCCAATGTTTTCTTGTAAAAGTTGCACCCCAAAGATAAATTTGAGTATATGTCTCATATCCATAGCTTTATTTCTTAGGTCCTCAAGACTAACCAGTCGAAGAAAAATTTTCTTTCCCAGGAAATGTAGCAACAATACTTCAGTTAAGCACAGATTATTATAAAAGTGATATGTAGATAATATTTTTCAGGGAAAAATCAACTCAGGTTGGCCTGATCATTTTGGCCAATTAAACTCAAGTGTTTCTACCTCCCACCTCAGCCAAAATCCCCTTAAAAAGTAAACACAAAATATATATTAAAGATATTAATCATATTAGTGACATTGTTGAAGAAAACAAGAAAGATTCCATCACTGGGTCAGAAATGTTGAGCTATTCCTGGGAGATAGAAGACAGATGAACATAAGAATTTCAAGAGAGAGAGAGAGAAAGAGAGCAAAAGGAAAGGACCACTAAAGAGGTGAATTTAATACTTTCTAACAAAACTCCAGAAAATTCTGAGCTTGGAGACTACAATTCCAAAGAGGCCTTTGTCAGATTAATTATGAATGGTGCTACTGGCAGAAGGTAGGGAAGAAAAGAGCCTAGCAAGCAGAAAAGTAATATGGCCAGAAGGACCTCTGGAAAGCCAGCAACATGAAAAAAAGAACAAAGGTGAAATCAGAACAACTGGTCTTTAGAAGAAATAGAGATAATGGTAAAACAAAGACAGAAAGAAAATTACAAAAAAGAATACAAAATCTAATTTGCACTTTCAGAGAGACTAAAAGGATTATACATTTATAAAATATGAACAGACAGCTATGAAAAAAGAGTAATCACTAACTACAAAATATTTCATAGAAGTTAAAATTAAATAGCTGGGCTGAATAATAACAGGGTATGGTTGAAGACTGAATTAGAAATCTGAAAGATAGTTAAGGATATCTCCCAGAAGGGATAGCAAAACATCAGAGGTCTAGTACTAGAGAAAAGATAAGATTGCCAAGTACTGATACTGGAAAAGCATATCTATTATCAGTTTAACAGGAGTTTCAGAATAAAATAAAAGAGATTAAGGGAAAGAAATAATCAAAAATAAGATATAGGAAATTACACTGAGATTAAGACTCATATCTTCCATTAACGGATCCACTAAGTGCTAAGCAGACTTCCTGAGCTATGAGAATAAAAGGAATACCCAAACTATAAATTCCCTACAATGGAATGAAACTGAAACTTTCATCAGATTTCTCATATGAAACTCAACGCTGGAAGATGAAGAAAACATGTCTTCAAATTTCTAAGGCAAAGTGATACATTTCAGACATGCTAGTACTTAGAAAATATATATTCAGGCTTTGAACAAAATTACTCAATAATAGACTCCAGTAAAAAGAAAATGAAGGAGGATGTGAAATACTGGAAAAAAAAAAAGTGAGCAAAGAAAAACAAAATGTGCAGGAATATCTGAATAATTCCTGCTAATATAACTGAAATATAAACAATTGTAAGAAAAAATTCCCCAAAAAGGTAGAGACATTATGTAAATGCATAAAATAAAATACCACCAATCTGGAACTAAATTTCAATATGATTTCAATAAAATATAGTAGGGAAGGTGAGCAATAAAATGAATTTCTTGTTTCTATAGGGAAGAGTACAGATATTGTTTAATATTTGATATTGAAAGACAAATTAAAATGCATATCTTAAAAATTTTGGGTATCACATAGAAGGATATGCTAAGGAGAGATTTTAGGAATCTGATTTTCTAAGGCTGGGTTAGATAAATAGTAGCCTTGTGTTAATTTGGCTGCACAGTGTTTTACTCTAGCTCCAAATCCCATGTTTATGTTATGTGCTTAGATCCTGTAAGCATTCGCAAGTTCACTTCAGGTGGGCAATGAAAAACAGATGAGGGATTTTAAACAAATGAACAACGCGCTATGATTTGCATCTTAAATCAAGCTGGAAACAAGTAGGGCATATTTAAAGGGAACAAAAATGGAAACAGTTTTAATTTAACTGGGAACCTACTGCAAGAGTTCAGGTGAGAAACTTTCAGTAGAAGGGACAGGGAAAAGAAGATGGGTTGGATAATTAAAATCAGTAGAACTTGGGAAGGACTGTATGTAGAGTATGAAGGAAAAGGAGGAGACAAGAATTACAAGACGATGGAAAAAAATTATGGGTAACACCTGGAAAAAATATTACATATACTTTCCAATCCATAAGCAGGCAGAAAATGAAAACAAATTGACCAGATATCTGATAGCAAAATGAAAAATACATATAGAAAATAAAAAATATACAGTAAAAGATGACAGGCAAGAATAAAACTTATAAGTAAGTGTAATAGCTATGAATGGGATAGATCATCACATAAAAAAAGGCACAATCTTTAAGATCCAATTTTTAAAATCAGCAAAATTTTTTAAATACTAGAGATGTATCACAGACAAATAAAAAAGAATGGACAAAAATAAACCATAAAAATACTTTTAGTGGCAATAATGATTGATTAAATATGAATCTGGATAAAAAAACATTTCATAGGACTGAGTGTAACTATGAAATAACAGACTTCAAAGAAAACAAAGCCTGTTGATACCTTGATTTTGGACATCTAGTTTCCAAAACTGTGATATAATGAACTCTGATTGTTTAAACCAACCAATTTGTGGTATTTGTTATAGCAGCCCTGGCAAACTAATACTTAGTATATGAATAGATTCTTCTAATATCATTAATTATAAAATTCTCAGGTGAGCATTATTTTCTTTCAATATTTTGAAGATAACATTCTCTTACCTACTAATTACTATTTTTTTTTTTTTCTATTTTCAACTGTTTGTCTTATTGTTCCTTCTTTGAGGGTACTATGTGATTTTTGAATGGCTGATTTAAAGATTTTTCTTTTTGTTTTGTTTTGTTTTTGTTTTTGTTTTGTGTTCAGTTTTATTTATTTCACTAAGATTTGGTGTAAATTTTTTTCTCCCATTTTCAAAAATCTTTATTGGAATATTGAGTGCTATTTGAATATGGGACTTGTCTTTCATCAATATTGGGAAATTCGCAGCCAATGGCACTATTATTTCTTCTACCCTATTTTACTCTCCTAGAACTGCAAATGCATATATTTTGGGGCCCTTTATAATACATCCTGTTTGTCTCTTATGCTCTTTTCTCTATTATTTTTGCTTTATTTTTCTTCTGTAAATTTCAACATGCATGATTTCTTCTGATCTATTTTTCCATTTATTTATACTCTTTTTAGCGCTGTCTAAACAGCTAATTAATTTAAATGAATTTTTAGATTCAGTTATATTTTTCAAATTTAGGATTTTAATTTGACTACTTTTGATAGTGTTTTTGTTTTCTACTGAAATTTTCCTTTTCATGTAGAATCAATTAGTGAAGTGGTACTTTTGTTTCCTTAATCTAGTCATATATAGTTTTAACTTTACTAATGCTTATACATTATTTATACAATAAATGATAAAAGATTAATTTATTTACCATTTTTCTTCAGCATTATTTATATAGAATATCAAAGTATTCTTGAAGTCATGATTGTCTAAGAAGAAATGAAACATAAGAGAACCCTCTTCTCTGCTTTCACTGGTACTGTGATACTGCCTCAATTCCTTTTAAGATATGTGTACATGTATATTTACAAACAGTGAGTACAATGAATAAGATTTAATACAAATATGTGTACATATAGTTGCTAAAGGCTAGTAAATGGATCTTTATAAAAAGTGTGTCAATGGATTATTTGCAAAACAAAGTTAAATAACAATGGTTTAGTTAGCACACTTCCAAATTTTAATATCAACTTTAAAGATATCAGTCTAGAGCTCTAAAACTTTAAATTGATTGGGGATCAGTTTTCACTTTTGCTAACTTTTAGAATATACTGGGATAATTTTTTCCCCTACTTTATAACAGCAACAACAACACTTTGTTGAGCACTTACTCGAGATTTTTTTTTTTCACTTTTTATTGTGGTACCACATATACAATTCAAAATCTCCCATTTTGACCACTTTCAAATGTATAACTCCATAATATTAATTTCATTCATAATTGAGTATTTGATATATATTTCATGCTACTACTTCTTAATCTTACAAAAAGTAAAAATAATAGTATTCCTATTTTACAGATGGGAATAAGGAAATTACAATGGTTAAAGTAATTGTTAAAGACCACACCAGTAAAATATGGCAGATCAGCATTTAAACATAGATATAATCTACTGATATTTCCATTAAATCTGATGTAGTATTTGGCAGATTTAATCATGTTCCTCACAAAGACATGGTCAAGTCCTAACTCTCTGTCTTGTGGGTGTAAACTCATTTGTAAGTAGGCTCTTTGAAGTTCCTATTAAGATGAGGCCAAACTGAATCAGGGTGGACCTTAATCAACTATGACTGAAGTCCTTATAAGCAAAATAAATCTGGTAGAAGCCAGAGGAAGAGGCAAAAGGAAACAGATTGCTACATGACTGAGGCAGAAATTGAGCCACACGAGAACACTACAGACTTTATGGAAAGCAAGACCTGTTGATACCTATAGATTTTGGGCTTCTAGCTTCCAAACACTGTGAGATAACCAACTCCTGTTATACCAGTTTGTAGTATTTGCTAAAGAAGCCCTGGCAGACTAAGACTTAGTATATGAATAGATTCTTCTAATATCACAATCTTCACTGTATTGACAAAGAAAACCTATTTAAGTTGACTCATGCTTTTCATAAACTCTTAAAAGAGAGGAGTATTTTATTATTGTGGAATTTAAATTCATACAGGAAAATGGCTTACAGTTTTCTTTTACTGAAGCATTTTAAAACATTTCCTACATTATGGATTATTTTAAATAGCCTATGTTTCCAGTGTTTTTTAAATAACAATTAAATTGCTTGGACTCTTAACTCTACATATTCCACTTTAATAGTTTTTAAAACTGTATTTCAAATCTCTGATTTCCACTTGCCTTTGATTCCATTTAAATAAATTATATTTTCCAGAGTTTTCTCATTTGATTCACATTTTTAAATTGATAGGTTTTTTAAATTTAAGATTTTTATTTTGAAATTTAAATTTTTAAAATTTACTTATTTTACTATTTTTACTATTTTTTTATTATTTTATTTCTCCTATTCTTAATTTTACTCCACTGTTTTCTCCCCAAAGAAAAGCATCAATTCCACTATTCTTTTCATTCTTATACTGAGTTGTTTATATTACCAATTTTTTTTAAACCTGTGGTATGTAGTTTTCTATATTTTTATTTCAACCATTTTTGTCATTTTACTTTATGTGTCACTCTTGAGAGGCATATATTTGGATTTTAAAAAATCCCATTTTGGAATGGAGAGAGCCTGCAACTGAAGGCAAGATAATCCCATCCACTATATCCATGGAATATAAGCCCTCTCTCACTTGGAGGTGGAGTGGACATCACCTTCCAAGTCCACTCAGGATGGGGGCAGGAGCTGTGGACTAAAGTGGAATTGGTGGTGTTCTGTTGTAGACATACTGTGATTCAAGCAATGGAAGAAATTGTAACAGTGAGGTGGAGCCGGTGGCCACTGGACATTTTTGGGGCAGGGAGAGGAGGGGCAGTTGAAATACTTGGGCTTTTTTGGGACTTTGGGGGTTGTCCTGAGTGGCGAAGCAGCGACGAATGTAGGCCATTTTCCATC
>JAQZBX010073677.1:0-14877 GCA_029593785.1 Cabassous unicinctus | reverse complement strand
TACAATTTGTAACAGTGTGGGTCTATTATTATTTATTCTGTTTGAAGTTTGTTGACTATCTTGCATGTCTTTCATTGGGAAATTTTCAGCCATTTGTTTCTTTGAATATCTGTTTACCCTTTTCTCTCTTCTACTTCTGGGACTACAGAATATAGTTATATTGTTGTGCTTGATGATGATGCAAAGATTCTACAAGCTCTGTTCAGTATTTATTATTTTTTGTTCTTTGTGCTACTTAGAATCATTTCAATTGTCTCAGAATCTCTGATTATTTCTTCTGACAGCTTTAATCTGCTGATGAACTCCTCTAAGGAAATTTAAACTGCTATTACTATGATCTTCAGCTCTGGTTCCTGTTCATAATTTCCATCTCCCTATTGATTTTCTCTTTAGTGTCATATTATCAATTTCCTGATTCCCTTTAGTTCTTTCTCCAGGTTTACTTGAGCTATTTGGGCATATTTAGCATCATTTTAAGTCTTTGTATGGTATGTCCCAAGTCTTGTTCTCACCATTGATAGTTGCTAATGATTTAATCTTTTCCTTTTCCTGGGATATCACTGCCTGTTCTCTTCTAGGTATTGTAACCTTTTGTTGAAACTTGGACATTTTGAAACATTAGTGTGTTATTACTGGAATTTAGACACTGAGGCATCAGCTCCTACAGTTATTTTTATGACAAAGCTTTCTTTGAATGTCAGGAATTGCCAAAAACAAATAAAATGAAAAAAAAAAACCACACCTCAGTCTTTACAGCTTATTCAGTGCAATTTACTCCTTTAGAGTGTATCCATACAATGGGGCTAAAGATAATCTTGAAGTCAAAGAATTGGAGTTGCCTTGTTATTTTATGAGCATGCATCTTGCCTTGGGCATGGGCATATGAACCTAGGACGTTCCCCATTTACAGGGCTATAAATGTCCACTTTTAAATTGGAAACCATTTCCTCACAGTCCCATCCCAAGAAATGTATTTTATGTCCTAGAGCCAGCAATCCCTTGCCCAATGCAGCAAAATTTTACTACTCTTCCACAGTTTTCTGGAGGCCAAAAGCTCTCTGAATTGCCTCCAAAGACAGGAAAATTCTGAAATGGAGATTCCTTCAGGCCATCACCAGACAGATTGATCCAGATGTACATGCTCCCAATGTGTGCACAAAGCTTGCTTAGCTCTGTACAGAATCAGTACCAAGAATCCATCCAAGGAGCTCAGGCCAGCTACATGATTAGTCAGTGAGGGGTGGTAAGGGGCCAGCTAAGGTGCCATGAGATGCTACCATGTTTTAGATGCTTTTTATTTGGTTTGGCACTCATCGCATTCCTGCAAAGCTTTAAATTTTCTCTGGTTCTCTATTAAGGTATTTTTGTTAGTTCTTGCTAGTTGTCCAAAGTTTCTGTGGGGGATAGAGACCTGAAGTGTCTCACTCCACCTTCTTGATCAGGACCATGATTAATATTTTCTATGACAACACATTTTTTATTTATTCATTACTTGCTTCTATAATTAAAAATATATGCTAAGTCATAGTGAGCCTGCATTTTACTATTTGCAGGATGAAGGCTGAAGTTAAATGAGCACTAGTTCCTTAAGAAAGGAACATAGATAGGGATTCTAAGTAAAAAGCAGCTTTCACAAATTCATGTTGGAGCAGTAAAAAGCAAAATTACTTTACCCTCAAAATGCTCATTCTCTGAGAATTAGAAAAAAAAATCTTTCTATATTTAGAGATTATTTTTTTTTGTATTTTTGTTGGTATAAAGTATATCATATAATATAGCCAATATCAGATAGCCTGCAAGCAAAATACAAATCCAGTCACTGATACCTCTCACTTCACTCTGTACTTGCTTGCTCTTCATCAGACAGAAATATTGAATGCATCAAGCGAGGTACACATTTATTCAACTAGATCACATGGAGAGATAAAAAGATT
Source organism: Cabassous unicinctus (assembly GCA_029593785.1). Lineage (NCBI taxonomy): Eukaryota > Metazoa > Chordata > Mammalia > Cingulata > Chlamyphoridae > Cabassous > Cabassous unicinctus. The sequence continues at coordinate 12,943 of JAQZBX010073677.1, read as the reverse complement.
AAAAATCTGGGTTGAGGACTAGATTTTTATATTTCACTTTTCAATGAGGGAAGCAATTCTAACTTTCTGTGCTATATCCTTATTGTGTCCTTAGTTTTACAGGTATGTCTCAATTTTAATTACGTATTTACTTGGTGAAGACATTGTAGAAAGCTGAATGCAAACAGACCAATTTGAATTGAATTGTCTAATTCAAAACACTCAACATTCTTTTCCAGGGTGGCAATATCCTGTAACTTGAGTTTATCTCACATGCGTAGACACTTATAGCTCTTACACATAGGCTTTTACATATGATAAATTCTTTAACATAGGTCACAATTATTATAAAAATTATTCAAGACACATTAAGAATGTGGAAAATATATTCCAAAAGTACATGTGAATTACACAAATGAATGATTTGAAAACATTGGAAGCAAATGTATAATTCACGACTGCATATAAAAGAAAAAAATATATACAGAATATAAAACACTGGATAGTTGACATGGATAGATTCAAATTTAGAATATACATCTAATATAAATTAAATTTCACTAAAATTTTTTAGAATATTTTAATCCAGGAAAACCTTGTTTGATATCTCAAAATATATGTGGAACATTCTTCTTAAAGCGGTGTTAATCTCTGTGTTGCGCAGACTATAGAGGATGTGGTTTAAGAATAGGGGCACCATAGAGTAGAACTTGGCCATGAGAAGATTTCTAAGAGAAGCTTTATCTGCAATGGGACCTAAACAAGCAGTCACCACAGAAATTACAAAACAAAATAAAAACCACCAACTCTGGGGTACTAGTGGATAAGGCTTTGTTATGGGTTTCCAGAGAATGCATGCAAAGTACCATTGAAAATATATCAATATATGATTTAATCATTAAGGCAGAACATGTAAATACAATACAAGCACTTAGAACTAAGACCATAGACTCAGAAAACTGAACATCTAGAGAGGAGATCCTCAAAATTTGAGGTATGTCCCAGAAATATTGATGGATCACTTTGGACTCTGTGAAGAGAATCCTGAACATGCCACCTATGTGGATAGCAGAATGGATGAACCCACTTGCCCAGGAGCCACCAGCTGCCTCTGTGCACAGATGTGGGGTGACAGTGAGCCCATAGTGAAGAGGGTGGCAAATGGCAACATAGCAATCATAGGACATCACCAAAAGGAAGGCCAGCTCTGTGGATCCAAAGAAAATACCCAAGAAAATCTGGGCAGCACATGAGGAGAGAAAAATCAATTTGCTGCCTGTTAAAGAATTCATAATCATTTTTGGCACAGTAACTGAAATGCAGCAAAGATCCATGAGGGATAAGTTGTCTATAAAGAATACAATGGAGAGTGCAGGTGAGGGTCAGTCACAATTACAGTAATAGTGAGAAGATTCCCAGTCAGGACTCCCAAATACATCATTAGGAACATCAGACCTTGAAACACTTTGAGCTCTCAGGAGGGTGAAATATCCTTGAGGAGGAATTCTGTGAAAATAATGAGGCTGTCCATGTTTTCTAATATGTTTCTATCTCTCTGTGGTAAAAATGTAAAATGATAAGACATACTAAAACTCAGTGCAAATAATCCCTATTACAAATAAAACGCTACTTTTGTTTCACTATGTGGCTTTCAGGAGTTATTCAGCTTAGAGGAAATCAACAAAAGACAGTTTATTGAAATCAAGGAATTCACATATTTCCCTTTTCACTTTCTTTCTAATTTCTGTTTTTTTTTTTTTTTATTTCAACATATTCAAGATCAGATATTCTAAGTACATTGAATGATCTAAAATGTGACCCATAAACCTTTCAGTTATTTAGCCATATTTATACTATTTTGAAAAAATATATCTATTCAAACTCAGCTTGGCCATATCTAGTGATTATTTCCTCATTTTTTTATTGGCATGGGCCATCTTAGATATGCTCTGTAATGGAACCTCTGCATCAGCCCGTTTCTTTGAACCCTTTATAGCAATGGTCTTCATGTACCAGGTGACTAGGATGTTTGCTTCTCTCCCAGTCTTACAGCAGCTGATACAATTTAGTTTCTTTAAACAGTTAATGAATGCCTGATGCTCCTGTTAGAATGGTTTTAATGGTGGTGACCAGATGGATTAGGCATCACCACTCTTTCATTTCAGTTGTTCTTTAAAACATGAGTGTCTTTCCTCCTTTGCAGCAACGTCCATAAAATCCTAAACTATTAGAATCTAATAGATTCCAGTTTTCTATTGCAATGTGTACCAGCATTCCTTCACTGTCTCTCTAGTTTACCTCTCACCTGCACACAGTGTCTAAGAAAGGCATCCCACCTAATATGAATCCAGTTCAAAGCATACTTCCTTCTGTCATTAATGAATTACAGTACTTGATTAAGACCTAAATTTCTGCCCAGGCATCTTGCCTGCATGCTTTTCTAGATTTTACTGTAATCTCATCATTCAAAATAACTGTTGAAGCCACAAATAATTTTACTTGTCTCAAAACATACCAAAGCATAGAGGAATCTTATTTCAGTGTTAATTATCCTTCCAATTATAAAACTAATTACCTTGAGGTGTCTCACTTCAGAGCTATTTACTTTTATATATGGAAAACATAGAACGGAGGGTAGTAGATATAAAAATGTTTGAAATTTTATTTTTATTAATACTACATACATAGCCCACTTGTGATTACAAAATTGTATACAATGGCTTGCATTTTATGGAGATAGAAATAATGTTTTGCTTTCATTCATTATATTCATATGACTATTCCACATCTTTGCAATATATTTTGCCAAGTTTTTTTTCTATAATAATCCTTTCAACTATAACTATTTCTTCTATCATCCTCATCTTATGAAGTAGTGAATAACTTTTATCAGAGATTTTATTAAATATCAAAAAATAAAGATTACATTGATAATATTTACCTCAGAGTTCATTATTACACATAAGAAAATTCCAGATGATTTTTAAAATTTGCTTTATCAAAACCACTCATTGTTATTTACCCTTAGAATTCTCCTTTCTATCCTCCATCTCTTTAGGTCACATTTTCCTCCTTGCTCTGTACAAATTCTCAAGTTACCCTATACCACATTTATCATATATATTCTACTTCAGAGTGCATCAAGATGGTTAAATGCATAGCCATGAGAGTAAGAAGGAGAGGGATTTCAGGGATTTATCTCTGGTCCTTATTACATTAGGGATATTTTCAAATTATTTACTTCACAATTTTAAATGTAGGAAAAAAGTGAATGGATACTTATCCTTCATCAATTATTAAGCACATTAACTACAAAATATAATAAAATCTACATAAAGCATATCTAGTTCCTAATATACTACAAATAAGTATAAGAAATTTTTCATAAAGAAACCCCCTCCTGGATATCTCAAACTTTCCATTGATATATGTAGGACAATTTCTGCTTACAAGGATTGGTTTCCAGTAAATGCTATGTTAACTCACTCTTGCCTCTGAATTTCTTAGCTACTCTTTACTATATATGTCAATTAATATTTAAGGCATGGTGATTGTACTAATTCAATATCTTGTTAATTTCTGTATATAATTTCACTATTTGGAATACAGTTTATATATCACATATATATCATCTGGTACTATTTTTAAAACTAATCACCTATGATGGAATCTGAATCAGAAATTTTCAAACTCTATCAATTTATAATATGGAGCAAAAATTATTAAATATGCTAATGATATTGAAACATATTCCTCTATGTCAGTGAATTTCTCATTACTCATTTAAAAGAAACACATGAATTAAAGCATACAAATATACCTGAGAAATGAGGAAACACATTTCTCTTCTATAATATGAACATTACTTTTGCAGAGTTATAAAGACTTTACAAAATTTGTAATATTTCCTTATTCTTCTCTGAATAAATTCAAGGATAGACTTCTTAGGGAAACTCATATTTATCTCTAATTATAGGAACGATTGTGCTTCTAGGTTATTTATATACATGATTAATATTTAAGCATATGGGTTATAAATCTCAGGAGCCCTGGGGAACTAGTGATTTCATCCTGCAGAGTCAAGTTTTAATTCAACTCCTGTTTGGAAAGGATCATTTGACTATACTCTTAAGATCGGATAAAGTTGTAATAGTGTTAATTAGCAAAAAATTTAGTAAAGAATTTTTTTGTTAATATAAAAGAAGTATTCAAAAAAGGTTCCTAATCAATGGTGACTCAATATCTTTTTAATTTTATGTCAATATAAATAAAATCATTTACATTTCAATATGTCAATAAATCACACAACTCCAATGCAACTGAATTTTATGCATTTATTTAACATGATAAGGGGATGGAAAATCATATACAATATAAAATCATCAACATTACCAAAAACAAGCAAAAAATTGTACAGGAATTATTAAATGAAAGAAAATGTCACATTTTAGAATGGATTTTGCAATGAAAGCAAGTATAAGAGGTTGTAATAGAAAGTGGGACCATTATCAAAAGTGCTTTGAAGAGGTCCTCACACATAGGAATTGAAAGTAATGTTAGGTGCCCTCATATTGTGAGTTACATCCACAAACAAGTAGGAGGAAAGTTGTCCATTTGCCTTTATTCTGAAAATGGTTATTAGTAGCTGTGAATCAGGAGAGTATCAGAATATGGGAGAGGCTAAGGAGCTTTAAGGAAATCTTGGAAATGGAGGCTGAAAAATAGAAGTCTCTACATGCCCACACAAGAAATCAACACAATTATGAAAATTGGCAGGGAACTTTTGGTGATTAGAGAAGTTGAATCCATGAAAGCACCCCTGATTTGTTATATGACATTATTGGCTTTCACCAGAGTTGGAAACCCTCAGCAAGGCTTTCACAAAGCCTCAGCAGATCTTCACCTACATTCATAATTACATCATATTCTCAGTCTCTGTATGTGTATTTTAGGCAAAAAAGCAAAACTCTGAAGGATTTCTCAGCTTGAAACAAAATTCCCTGATATGGCAAGAGTAATTCAAAATGGATCAAGCAATAGAGAACTGGGCAGATTTGTTATCTGGAGAGGAATATGAAGGAACATGGTATCCAGGCATCTAATAGAACCAAAGCATTATTTTCATGGAAATCACTCCAAAGAGGGCAATGGTAGGCAAAATACATGCAAAAGTTTATGGAGATTTTTTGAAATACTGAAGAATACAATTTAATAGGATTTACATAAATCATCTCTTTTCATGTTTTTTGATTCCTGGGTCCCTTTACAGTCTAAAGAACTATTCATAATTTTGTGGCTTAAATCCAAGGAAAAGTAGACTCAAGAATTAAAATTGGTACATGTTTAAGTACTTATACAATTAAGAATACTAATTCCTTATATTTTAATGTAAGATCTTAATTTTTCACAATGATTTAATCTGCTGTCAAGTGTTCTTTCCTAACATTTTAAAAATAATTTATTTCCCAAAACCATAATAAAATAATGTGAAGAGAGAAATTGTTTAATCATTTTGAAAATCTCTTTTATCCTGGCTTACTGGGAGATATCTGAATTGTCCTAACTGCATTTTCATTCATTTCAATGCAATATGTTAGTTTGATTGAAGAGTAGGAATAAAATATGGTCTTACACAGTATATGGTTAGAAAGAAGGAAGAGTATTTGATTAGTACTTTAAGGTAGTCATATATATACTTCTTTAATAATAATATTCTATTCCGTATATCCACAAGTGGTTATTTCTTAAAAAATATTTTCAATTTGGTAGCTGAACTCATATTAATAAGCTTTTCATATTCTACTATATTTAAATCTATCTGTTTAACTTCAGTAGGTTTACCTATGCATGCTTTTGTAACATCAAGTAGTGTTCATCTAAAAAATATTTGATCTTAAAAATATGAACTCTTTCATTTTACAAGACCAAAATAAACCTTATTTAGTAAAATCAACAATACTCTCAGTTCTTTAAGTATTGGGATCCTCTCTAGCTCATGTTTAGAACACAAGTTTTTCCCTCTAAAATAGATTTTCATTTAAAACAAATGTTATTACCAGCACCTAAATTTGTTATTTTGTTTAATTAGACCATTTGCTTGTTTACAGAAAAATTATGCACAAAGTGGTGAGTTATCATATAACTCATACAAATTTTTCCCTCTTATGGATATTTTACATTTGAGTATTGTTCAAGACTTCTATTTCTTTACTGAGTTTTTGTTAGAACCTCCATCCATTATTGAAAGTGGTATATAAAGTTTCCTACTATTACTTAGAACCATCTATTTATCCCTTCAAATCTAACAATATTTGCCTCATATGTTTTAGGGCAGTTAGGTGCATATATATTTATAATTAAGTCTTCTTTTGAACAATTTATCAATATATAGTGCTCTAATCTGTCCTCTGTTATATATATATTTTAAATCAATGAAGTTATAATTTGCATGAAAATTGCAAAGAGAGAACAGAGTTCCCATACAACCCACCACTCCACACAAACATAGACTGTTTTACCATTATTAAATGTTTGCATTAATTTTTATTAGTTGTGAATCTTTGTACAATTGAAAAAGAATATTATCATAATTATAATGTCAACTGCAGTCCATACACACAAATTCTGTTCCTGTACCCCTCTGTCACACATTTTTTCATTATACATGTTATATATTATGTCCTTATATATTACATATCCAAAATCACAGATTTATCATTACTTTTTATGCACTTACAATTTTGAACTACAAGGAATTTTAAAGCAGATTTACATGCCAAAATGCAATAAAATATATTTTTTATTAGAGAAGTTGTGCATTTACATAACAATTAAGCATAATATACACAATTCCCTTAGACCACCACACCAGAAACACCATGCATGGTGAGGAAAAATTGTCAGAAATCTGGATATCACTTTTTTGTATAATTGTACTATTTTTAAACATTACCTTTGTTACAACTGATGACAGATTATTAAAATCAGTCCATGTATCATCATTTATATACATCAGGTGAATTTTGCCATATACCATCCTATTATTACCATCTTGTATCAATTATGTACATTTGCTAAAATTCATGAAAGAATATGATTGATTTGTACTATTAACTATAGTCAATAGATAACAATAGGGTTCGTGATGTTGTACAGTCCTATGTCTTATATTTTAATACTTATTCTAATAATATACATATCCCAAAGTTTTCTCTTTTAACCACATTCAAAAATATAGTTAAGTAATGTTGATTATACTCACAATAATGTACTTCTATCACCACCATCCATTTGCAAATTTTTACCATCAGCCTAAATAAAAATTCTGTACAAGTTAAGCATCATTTTCCCATTCTCTAACCTAAATCTATTTCCTGGTATCATATGTTCTAGATTCTAACTCTATGAATTTGCTTATTATTATTAGTTCATAATAGTGAGTTCATAACAATATTTGTCCTTTTGTGTCTTGCTTATTTCACTTAACATAATGTCCTCAAGGTTCATCCATGTTATCACCTACATCAGGAATTGTTTCCTTTTAACTGCTGAATAATATTCTATTGCATGTTTATACCACATTTTGTTTATCCATCCATCAGTTGATGGACACTTGGGTGGCTTTCATTTTTTTGCAATTGTCAATAATGCTGCTAGGAACATTGTGTATTTGTAGTTTTTCTGTGAATTCCCTAATAGCTAGTGAAATTGAGCATATTTTCATAAACTTTTTATCCATTTGTATTTCCTCTTTAGAGTAATGTCTATTAAAGTATTTGCCCATTTTCATTGGGTTGTCATTTTATTGTGGAGCTGTAGGATTTCTTTGTATATTCTGTATATTTTAAACCTTTATTGAATATATGGTTTTCAATATTGTCTTCTGTCGAGTAGGCTGTCTTTTCATTTTATTGAACAAGTCCTTTGATGGACAAATTCATTTTTTTGAGGAGGTCCCATTTTTCTGTTCTCTGAGTTCGTATTGATCTTGTGTCTAGATGTTTTATCTATTGATGAGAGTGAAGTATTGAAGTCTCCAATTATTGTACTTGAGATTTCTATGTCTCCCTTCAGTTTTACCAGTGATTGCCTCATGTATTTTGTTGCCTACAGCTTAGGTGAATAAATATTTATTATTGTGATTTTTTTTGGTGGATTGCCCCTTTTGGAAAATATGGTAACCTTCCCTCCCTCTTATAAATAACAGTTTTGCATTTAAAGTCTATTTTGTCTGATATAATTAAAATAAATCCAGCCCTTCTCTTTGGTTACTATTTGCATTGAATATCTTTTTCCAACCTTTCACTTTGAACCTATCCATGACTTTGTGTTTAAGATGAGTCTCTTGTAAATAGCATATAATTAGATCATGCCCTTTTATCAGTTTAACCAATCTGTGTCTTTTGATGAGAGTGTTTAATTCATTAGCATTCAATCGTATTTATTTGTAAAGCCAGTACTCACTTCAGTCATTTTATCTTTTTAAATGTCATATTTTTTGTCTCTGCTTTTACACTTTTCATTACCCTTTTTGATAATCTTCATTTTCACACTAAAGGCCAGTATCTCCTGTCTTTCCTTTCAACCTGCAAAACTACATTTACTATTTCTGTTATAGAAAGTTTTTTTGTTTTTTTTTCCCACAAACTCTCTCAGTTTATGTTTTTCTGTGAATATTTTAAACTCTCCCTAATTTTTAAAGGACAGTTTTACTGTATAAAAATTGGGGGGCTGGCAGTTTTTGTTGTTCAGTACATTAAATATATCATATCACTTCCATTTTGCCTCCATGGTTTCTATGTGAAATCGGCACTTAGTCTTTTTCAGGATGCCTTGAATGTGACAAATTACATTTCTCTTGCTGATTCAGATTTTTCTCCTTATCTTTGCTATTTGACATTCTGATTAGTATGTGTCTCAGAGTAGGTCTTTTAGGATTTCTTCTCTTTGGAATATATTGCATTTCTGGGACATGTATATTTACGTCTTCAAAAGAGTTGGGAAATATTTGGCCATTATTTCCTCAAATATTCTTTCTTCCCTTCCTCCCTTCTCTTTTCCTTCTTATATGCACCCATGATGCGTATGTTTGTGAGCTTCATGTATTTATATTTTGGAAAAATAGTCTTATATATGCAATATCACGCATATTCATATTTTACATGATGTTTCACTGTTACACAGCTTCATGTTACATTTTTAAACATTTTTAGCTTCCCTTGTAATACTATAAATGATCTTAAGACTTAACCTTTCACCCACTCTCTTACATATAATAACTCTGCTAGTTACAAACACTATGATGTGCTTTCACCATTTCTGTTCATTTCCAAAGATTTATAAACAACTTTTCCCTCAATTCTGCACAGATTAATCCTCAGCTTTCCATTCTACAAATAAACTAGAGAGACAGAAACAGAATAGCAGCTATATACAGGAAGGGAAGCATAGAGAGATTGAGAGGGCATGAGTTTTATTGTTTATTTGTTTGTTTGGGGGTTTTCTTTGGTTTATTATTGTTAGTATTGAAGGAATAATGAAAATCCTCTAAAACGATTGAATTGATGAATGCACAACTTTGTGATTATGATGGATGTAGGATGACCGAATACCTGAAATTAACTTGTTTTTCTCCCTGTTGCTAAGATTTAAAGGAAAGAATTATATGTGAATTAAAAGATAATGAGATGCAACCCTCTCTTAGTGCCCAATTCTGCTTCTGGTGGTCAAGAACATCCTGTTGAAGCAGTGAAGTATGAAAACCAGCTTCAACCAGTTGGCCAGAATTTGCACAAAAGAAGCCCCTAACTTTCCTCACTTCAACTTACCTAATTAACATAATAAATTTCCCACCCAGGGTGGAGTTATCTGTCCGTTTTTGATCATGCAGTATATGTGCAAGCATGACTTCCTGAACATACTAATCATACAATTATATAACTAGCTATGTGTGTTCATCCATATGCATAAAAGCTAGTGCATAATCAAAGGAAATGCTAAGTAGTAACTTAAGTGTTTAATCAAGAGTAAAACCACAGCACAGGGAGACGGGTCTGAGTCACTTTAGATTTTAGATCAAACTTGGCTCCTGTCTGCAAACATAATGAATGTAAGTTCTGCCTAAATATCATGTTAAAGTTTTTTTTTTTCTCTCTACATTTCTGGTTATCCTCAAAGGCCCAGATTTGGGGCCTAACAATTATAGTGAATAACATTGATTGAACACTTTGGATAGATTTATGCTTTATTAATATTTATCAATAAAATTGATTTGTTAAAAAAGGCTATGGGAACCTTTCTGAAAATAAACGAAACTTGCCTTTTCATTGTCATAGTTCAGAAGCTAATAAAAAATGCCTCTAATTTGTTTTGAATCTCTTCCATTGTGTCTTTCATCTCTATAATTTCTGTTATGTTCCTTTTAATACTTTCAAAGTTTTCCTTATGCTCATAGGTGTCTTCTTAATATCCTTTATCTCTTTAGACATATTTTCCTTCATCTCCTTGAATTGATTTAGGAGATTATTTGAATATCTTTGATTACTTGTTCCAAATTTGTGTCTCTTCTGAAGTTTTCATTTGTTCCTTTGACTGGGCCATATCTTTCTGTTTCTTAGTATGGCTTGCAAATGATTTTTGCTGATGACTAGGCTTCTGATTATTTTTATGTATTTACATTCAGAATCAGTTTATTTCTCATCCCTAGAGTTTTCTTTTTGATTGGCTTTGTGCTAAGGCTCTTCCTTGACACTTACTCTTCCTTGCTCTAGACTTAGGATAGTCCAAGTTTAACTAATCAGATTTATTCAGCTCTTCTTCATCAGATTTTTGTCCTGAATATGAGAAACAATTTTTAATATTGAAATTTTCTGCAAATGTTTCCCCTCCAGGAGAAAGTTTCCTTTCTTCTATTCCTTTTCTGGCATCATTGATCTATTTTGTTTGTTTATATTTAGCCTCCAAAGTTTTTTTACCCTCATTTCATTGTTTTCTGGGTGCTTTTGTTTGGTGGAAGAGGCACCCTAGGGAGGACTTTCCCATGTCAGAACTTCCCAGCCAAAACAGGGCTAGGGATCCATGAAGTTGGAACAGCCCAGCACCATAGGGTCCACGGGTGGGGATCAGGAAGAACACCAGAAACCACTTTGACAGCTCTCTAAAGCTTAGCTTTCCTGGCTTGCTTGCCATATGCTGCCTTTCAGTTGACTGTGGCCAAGAGCCTGAGGAAATATTGTCTTTAAATATCCAATCTCTGTTCCCATATTCAGGGCACAGTTGAAACAATGGCTTCCAGTACCTTTGTCTGCTGTAAGTTGAAACAATAGATCAGAGCCTGTGCTGAGTTGTCCAAATGCACTAACCATAAGCCATATCTGTGATTGGCTGTGCCCTCCCCTGTTCTTGTGGAAGAGAAGTTTTTTTGTCAACAACAAGCTACCTAAGGACTGCATCTTGAGGTCACCCATTATATGAATAGGTGATGAGCAAAAGTAAACACCACGTGGAAAAAAAAACTCATTGTTCTTTACCATAGTTTATCAGTTTCTTCCTCCTGCTCTTCCCTGGATGCTTTACAGTGTTCTGGTTTTCAGAGCCTCAGAACAGTTATTTAACAATGCTAATAGCTGTTTTGGTGAAAAGACTGGATCATGTATACCCATATTCTTCTATCTTCTCTCAAAGTCCAATGTAACATTACTGGTGCTTTAAATTAACCAAATGTTTACCTTTACTGCAGATATTAATATTTCATATTGATTTAATCCACTGACAAGTCTCCTTTCCTTTTAGTATGAAGAACTCCCTTATTATTGAAATTATGGCATTTGTAGTAATGATGAACTTTAGATTCTTAATTCTGAGAAATTTCTTAATCTCTCTGTCACTTTTGATAACTGCATTGCCAGATACAACATTCTTAGTGGACAATTATTTCCTTTCAGCACTTTTAATATTACATCCCATTGCCTTCTTGTTAGCATGGATTCTGTTGGGAAATTGACACTTAATCTTATTGGGGCACACTTGTACATAACACCTTTCTTTACTCTTGTACCATTCAGAACTCTCTCCCTCTCCTTGGAATTTGACAATTTGAACACAATGTATATGGGCATTTTCCTGTGTGATATCATCCTATAAGGGGATTGTTAGGATTCTTGAATGGGTATATTTATGTCTTTTGCTACAATTAGGAAATTTCCTGTCATTGTTTCTTTGAATATTTCTTCTGCCCCTTTCTGTTTCTTTTCCTTCTACATCTCCCATAATGCCTATATTGGTATGCTGGATTGTGACCCCTGGAAATCTTAGACTCAGTTCAGTTTTTGTAATTTTTTTCTAATCCTGTCTCAATCATTTCAATTGTCTTATCTTCCATTTCACTGAATATTTTTCTGCCAGCTTTATTCTTCTGTTGAAACACTTTTGTGGTTTTTTATTTCAGTAGTGGACTTGAACACATTTTTGTAACTTCCATCTGTTTATTGAAATTTTCAATTTGTTCATTTATCATGTCCTGATAATCTTCAATTCCTGAAGCATGATTTTAAGTAATTTGAAGGTCATATTTTTAAAGCATTTTTCCAGAGATCCATAGTCTTTTCTTCTTTGTTGATAGTTTCTGATGGTTTATTTTCTTTCTTTGGATGGGCCATGATAACTTTTCTGCATGTTTGTGTCATTTTGTATTTTGTCTGGCAATCTTTTGTTGCACACTATGAATTTTTAATCAAATGATACATATTAATAAAGCATACAGTTCATCTAATGTGTACAATAAATGGTATTTGGTATTATAGCAGTTTGATATTATGAATTCCAAAATTAAATATTGGATTATGTTTGTAAACTGGTCTTTTCCTCTCACATATTGTATTGTATTGAATTCAGGGGTTTCACTTTTACTTGATTAAATTATGATTCAGGCTTTATTGGGCCACATCAGCAGGATGTTGGGTCCCCA
>JAQZBX010073676.1:0-14876 GCA_029593785.1 Cabassous unicinctus | reverse complement strand
AATTTTTTAAAACTGTTTTTTATTTTTAAAGAAGATTTAGATTACATAAATGTTACATAAAAAATATAGGGAATTCCCATATGCCCCACTCCCTCTCCCTCCCACACTTTCTCACATTAACAACATTTTTCATTAGTGTGGTACATTTGTTACAGTTGATGAACACAAATTGAAACATTGCTACTAACCATGGACTATTGTTGACATTATAATTTACACTCTGCCCTGCACAATTTTATAGGTTTTGACAAAGTGTCTAATGGCCTGTATCCGTCCTTGCAGTATCATGCAGGACAATTCCAATGTCCTGAAAATGCCCCATGTTACACATATTCTTCCCTCTTCCTCCCCTCAGAACCTCTGGTGGCCACTGCCTTTATATCAATAATAATAAGTCTATAATAGAATAATAAGTCTACTTTAGTTCATTGTTCATTCCCCAATCTTGAGGATTTGGGGATGGTGATGCCCACTCTGTTTCTAATTGAAAGAGGAAGCTTAGATCCCAAGGGACAGATGGATGGAACTATCTTGCTTGCAGTTGCAGACACTCTGTTTCTTGGGATAGTCATTGTCCATCATCATCTCCTTGTTAATTGTCCTGGGTGAGTCCAATGAACTGGAGAGTAGGGTGTTACTCAATTTTAATAGGACCAGGGTTTCAGTTATAACCATTTTTTGTCATTGATTCTACTCTTATTTATATGTTCCTCAACTATTTTTGCTGTTTTTTATTTAGCTTAACTTTGTCTCACTTAGTAAACAGGATAAATCCCCACGTTTAAATCCAACCTTAAAAGGAATATTTGGTGTGGCCAGGCTCTCAAAGAGCTCCCTCAAAATCTTTCTTTTTACTGGCAGGGATAGATTTTCCTTTCTCTTCTTTTCTTTCCTTAGGTGCCCTTCATATACAGATGCTAGTTACCCTTCTCCAACTAAAGTGCTTTAACACAGTTACCATTTAACACAGCAAGTACAAAGTTTAAAAACCCTGCATACAATCAACTTTTAATCATCCAAGGGGCAATTTTCCTTTCAAAGTCTTTCTTGTACCCCATCTCTCCCTTCCCCAGGCCCAATCCCCAGCACAAGTAGACCTATAGCAGAGAAAAAACTAGGGTCCAGTTGAATTGTAAGGGTTAAAATCCTCCAGATTGGACCACTGGCACCATCAACTCTGCTGAAGTGAGATCTAGAGGGTATAATTCTCTGCAATTGGTAAAATCGCTACAGAAGAAAAAATATTGCTCTCACTGGCATTTGCCATCCAGTTTTCTTGCAGTCTTCCAATGGAGCCACTGCTTCATGAGCGGTAATTCAGTGAGTGGTGAGAGTGAATGCAAGGTGGAGAATTGCCAGCTCCTGCTGAAATTCATCATTGTTGAAACACAGGGTTCAGAAATCTAAGGATACTTACTTTCCACAGAGCAAAAACAAGGGTGGGTCAGTCAACATTTGCATTATCCAAGAATTAGGAGGCACTGGAAGCCAGTGACTTCCAAAAGTAGAAAACGGATAGTATTCTTTTAAAAATAAGAAACTTTAGTGGTTCTTATAAATAATTTATATATTTATTAGATGGTAGGCTGTACATACATCTTGTTCAACTACATGTAACTCCTTTACACATTTTGATTTTGGAAAGGATAATTCCTGGAATAAAACACATTCTTTGCCAAAAGATGATGAAAGGCATTATCATTAACAAAAATGTGTGTGAATTTCAAAATATGCACAAAATTTAGTACCAAGAAGCCAAGCTCTGTACATCATCCTCAGCAAACTTTAACCACTATTTCAAATTGAGCATAATCAAATCAATAATTCTTTAATTTGTTAATTATCTGTCCCATTGCAGACTTAGCTGAATTTTAGTCTTCGTGGGTGTGAATGTGTGTTTGTATGTGCATCATTATACGGTTGATAATCTTTACCAATTGCTACATGTACACCGTAGCAGCTAGGCAGGATTGCTCTAGTCTTTACATGGTGAACTAGCAGAGAAATGATAACATATACAATTATATCATATATGTCAATATTGATAATGTTTATGTTTGTAGAGAGAAGCATCTCCTAATTATATTGTTAGTGCAACTCACTCTAACATCTCTGATCCAGGTAAATTGTATTTACATCAGCTTTTTTTCCAGTTAGATTTCAGGGATTGTTGCTAAATCTGTACACTATTTTATAATAAGATTCTTCTGTATTAAGAAGAAAGGATTCCATTTGTTGTAATAATTCAATATAGTTAATGCTATTATAATTTTTCTGTATCTTTACTTTAGGAACTGACCGAAAAATGGAAGGAGAAGCCTCCTATTACTTGGGCTTGGCACACTTGGCCGCAGGAGAGTATGAAACAGCATTAGCAGTAAGTTCAAGTCAGCTTTTAATCATTGCCATCTTTTGTTTTTATTTTATTATTTTATTTTATTAAAAGGCAATCAGAAATGATGTGGGCCAGATGTCGGTGTGCCTATTTATAGAGACTAAAGCAGAATAGCAAAATGCCAGAAATGTAAAAATCTTTGGTTTTACAGTAATTATAAAATATGATTTGGCAAAATTGACTTAGAAAAGGTTTCTCACCTTCCCAATGTGGTTATTAAACAACAGAGTGGGTTACATTGACATAGATCTTTAGTATGTGGTGGAATGGTGAGGGCACAGGGGTAGAGGGAGTTGTTTGTCCCAATCTGAGAAGTAGACTGCTTCATGATCAAATCAGTGTTTGCCTATTTTGTGGCCTGGTTTTGTTTGTTTGGCCAAAAAGCAAGCAACAAGGAAATTTAAAAATGTCAAGAGCTCCCTTTTATGTATTATAAATTGTAATCTTTCTTCTTTCATTTTTCTCTTACCACTTATGTATTTAAAGTCTGTCTTCCTATTTCATTTCACATACATCTCTTGCAATAATCTTATCGGATATACAGTCTTGGCTTAATTTTGAGCTTTAAGGATAGTTTGTTTGATTTTTTTAGATATTAATGCAAGATAGGATTCCTGTATTGGGCAAGATATTTTTCTCTTTTACCCTTAAATTTGGTCATTATAAGAAACTTTAGTTTTCTTAGATGACTCTTCCACTTAATTTTTTCAGTAATGATATTCCTTCAGCAAAGCTTTGTTCCAGGTACTTTGGGGAACACAGAGATGAGCAAGATACCCACTTCCCTCGAGGAGCTAATTTAATGAGGCCAACCATTGAATTAGTGTAAACAGTTTACTCTAATTCAAAGCAAGATGAACTAGGGGTTTTCCAAGTGCAAAGGTAAGAGTGGTTGATTCCAACACTGAAGATCAGGGAGGTTGCAAAGAACTTTTGAGCTGGGCTTTGAAGGGAAGGGCAGGATTTCTTTAGACAGAAGAGTCAAGGATGATAGGACATTTGACAGACACAACCCCCTCAACACACACACACACATACACACACACACAGAGCATGAATATACTCAGTGTGTCTGGGAACCAGTAAATTTTCAGGTGCAAGATGTACAAGCTCAAGTTGGAAAATAAGGCAAAAAACTACATCATAGATGCTCTGTCTCGTTCTCTCTCTATCCCCTCTCTTTCTCTCTGTCTTTCTCTAATGACTTGCATTTTTATTTATTTTTAATAAGTAATAAAAGAACATGGTAAAATATGTTCAAACAATATAAAAGAATTTATTGACCCACTGCTTGGGTGTGGTTGAGATGGGAAAATTCATTTTGTATGTATGTTTACACAATTTGGAGAAAGAGAGAGTGACTAAAGAGATTATAGCAACTAAATGCAATACATGATCCTGGACTAGATACAATAATGGAGGAGAAAATGCCCAAAAGGACATTTTTGGGGTATATTTAAAAATGGAATTTAGACTGTAAATTTTATATCAGTGTTAAATTTTCTGAACTTAAAAACAGTGCTTAAGATGGTTACCTAAATGAATATCCTTATTCTTAGGAAAAATACATGGAATTATTATATGTTCAAGGGGCATGATATATACAACTTACAGTAAAATTTTTATTATATAGACAGATAGATGGATTGGTAGACAGATGGACAAATGGTTGAACAGTTGATAGATAGATAGATAGATAATGATACAGCAAATGCGGCAAAATAATAAAAGCTGGTATATCTGGGTATCTGAGTAGGGTGTATGTTGGAGTTCTCTGTATGGGTTTCGTATTATTCTTGCAATTATCTTCTAAGTTTGAAATTATTTCAAGATTAAAAATTTATAATAAATAAATACGTAATGGTCTCAATGAAGAAAAACAAAAAGAGTTCACCATAAAAAAATATGTATCTTCCTAGGCAGAGAATTATAGGAATATGGTGGAATAGGGAGCTCCAGGACTCAGTCCTTCCACCTTAACAACTTTTAAAGAGGCAGAAACTATCCAAAACAACTATTGGGAAACTCTGGAGCATAGAAGAGCATTGTACAACATCCAGGGAAAAGCAGGAGGAAGAGGTGATAAATTACTATAAAGAACAGTAAATTACTTTCTCAGCGGGGCAGCTACTGGTGTCCATCCCCTACTCTCGGGCAGACCACTGTGGGAAACAGCCCCTGCCTAGCTTGCTAGTAACAGAAAGGGACATAAAAATCCTCTTCTCCAAGACCAGGGGTGGACATGGCAGATCACTGATCATGGTTCTCAATTAGGGACTTTGGATCATGGCAGGGCCTGGTTCTGAGAACAGTCATTGTCTCAACTCACTCAGACAAGGACAGTGGCCCCAATTGTTTCAAACCATCCAGGACAGGGGTGGTCATGGAGACTCAAGGATACTGCAATTCCTCAGGGCTGTGGGGGACAGTTAATTAGAAAAGCTGTATTTGTTATGCAGGTCAAGAAAACTCAGCTTTGGGATGCCGTGGAAGAAGCTCTTGACACCTGATTCCCTCCTCAGGGCACAGTAGAGCTGGTCTGTATCCCTTTCATGGGTCCCTGGCCCTAATTCAGCTGGGAAAGACTGATTTGGGAAAGTCTTCTACAGTATACCTATTCTCCCAGAATTTGCCCTCCAGGCAAAAGCAGCTTGAGACAAGGAAAGGAGTGAAAGAAACCAGCTTCAAGCACCCAGGAGAGGGAGTTCTGTCTCTGGATAAACAGAGGGGACCACTAAATTCATGTAAACAGGTGAACTCCAAAACAACGAACAAGCAAAAAATTGGGGCAAGACACAGCCCCAGAAAGATAGGGAAAACCATTCACACTGAATTCACCTTGGACAGACCTTCCTGATAGTGGGGCTGAAGCTCAAGAAAATCTGTCTTATCATCAGCTGTTTACAAAATCAAGAAACAGACATGTCAGGGAATAAATACCAGAGTTAACATTTTAAAATATTAAAATGTACAGTATGCAACAAAAGAGTACAAGACAAAGAAACAGGAAATGATTGCCAATACACAAAAAGAGAATAAAAATTGAAAAAAAAAATACACCACCAACAACATAAGAGACAAGAATGTGGACAAACTGAACAAAACCTTTAAAAAAAAAAGATCTTAAAAATGCTCAAGGAAATGAAAGAAAATACAGAGAAAGAATTACATGATATCAGGAAATCAATGAATGAACAATATGAGAATCTTTATTAAGAAATAGATAAAGGAACCAAACAGAACTACTGGAGTTGAAGACCACAACAACTGAAATGAAAAATGCCTAGGTACGTTTGTGTTAGTGTGCCAAAGGGCTGTTGAAGCAAAGTGCCAGAAATGTGTTGGTTTTTATAAAGGGTATTTATTTGGAGTAAAAGCTTACAGTTCCAAGGCTATGAAAAGTCCAACTCAGGACACAATAAGAGGTACTTTCTCACCCAAGTCAACTGCCACATGTTGACACAAGATAGCAGGTGATCTCTGCATGGTCTTTGCCTTCTCTTCCAGGCTGTATCATATCAGCTGAGGGCAGTGAGGCACAGGGCTTGTCTCATACTGGGTGTCCTCTCCCAGGAATTTTTTCCCAATTTCAGCTGCAAGCTATCAGGCAAATGGCTCTTCTCTCCTCAGGTCCTTAGTTCCTTAAGCTTCTCCTTTCTGTAACATGTCAGGATCAAAAATGGCAGAGCTCTCTTTTCCTGTGTGCCTTTGTTTTTTATCAGACCCAGCAATAGGGCAGAGACTCAATCTGAGTCATGCTTCACTGAGGTAGTTCAATTGAAAAAGGACTTATACCCACAGAAGTGGCCAGCCCACAAACATAATCTTTCTTTTTTTTTGAGATTCATAAAAAAATTTCTAACTGCCACAGGTTTCAAAAGCAAATCGGAGCTGGCAGAAGAAAGAATCAGTGAACTTGAAGACTAGACACTGGAAATGAGTCAGACCAAGGAACAGAGAGAAAGAATTATAAAAAGCAAAAATAGCCTAAAACATCTCCAGGGCACCATCATACCAATGTAAGCATTATGGGAGTCCCAGAAAGAAGTAGAAAGAAAAAAAGGGGCAGAAGGAATATTCAAAGAAATAAAGAGAAAACTTCCAAACTTAGCAAAAGACATGGATATGCATCCAAAAAGCTCAGAGAAAACCAAACACATTAAACATGAAGAAAAATACACCATACCATATATTTATCACACTATTGAATGCAAAGGACAAGGAGAGAGTTCTGAAAGCTGTAGGAGAAAAGCAATGTATATTTACAAGGGAGTCCCAAATAGACTGACTGTCAATTGCTCATCAGAAACCATGGAGGCAAGAAGGTAGTGGGTTGAAATAATTAAAGTGCTAAAAGAAAACAACTGCCAACCAAAAATTTTATGTCTGGTGAGACTTTCTTTCGAAAATGAGACATTCCCAGGTAAACAAAAGCTGAAGGAGTTCATCGCTACTAGACCTACCCTATGAGCAATGCTAAAAGTAGTTCTTCAGACTGAAAGGAAAGGATACTAAACAGTGGTTCAAAGCAGCATAGAAAAATAAAGACCTGCCATAAAGGTCTTTGGGTAATTATAAATGCCAATGTTATTATAGTATATTGCTTGGTATGTAATTCCACTTCTTACTTCCTATAGGTATTAAAATGCAAATGCATAAAAAGCAATGAAATCTAAGGTTTTGAAAAGATATAAGTGGTAACAAGTAGGGAAAAAAAGGTGAGGGGGGGCAAAGGGGTATAGGAAAAGTATTGGTGTATCTATTGAAGTTAAGTTGGCATCAAACCAGATATGATTGTTATATATTTAGTATGTTAAATTTAGACTCCATGGCAACCAAAAGGAACACATGAAAAATATATCTAGGTAGAAAAGAGAAGGCATTCAACATTAAACACACAAAAAATCAAATAAATGTAAAAGTAGGCATTAACAGAAGAATTAAGGAGCAAAATGGTGTAAGACTTACAAAGAATAAATAGCAAACTGTTAGAAGAGAGTCCTGTATTTTCAGTAGTGACTTTAAATGTAAATGAATTAAACTCTCCAGTCATAGGCAAAGATTCAAAGAATGGATAAAAAAGCATGCCCCAACTATATGTTGTCTGCAAGAAACTTACCTTAAATGCAAAGATGCAAGTGGATTGAAGGTGAAAGATTGGAAAAAATATGCCTTGCAATAATAACCAAAAGACAGCTTGCACAGGTATACTAATACAATATAAAATAGACTGTAAGTCTATTTTAAGTATAGGGACAAAGACAGTCATTATATACTGATAAAGGGGGTGATTCAACGAAAAGATTTTAACAATTCTAAATATATATGCACCTAACAGCAGAGCCTCAAATACATGAAGCAAATACCGACAAATTTGAAAGAGAAATTGTAAATTTTACATTATGAGTAAGATACTTGAATACACTATTTTCCATAATGGATAAAACATCTAGTCAGAAAATCAATAAGGAAATACAAGACTTGAATGATAATCAAAACCTACCAGACCTTACAAACATAAATAGAACCCAACAAAAACAGAATACACACTCTTCTTGAATATACATGAATCATTCTCCAGGATAGATCACATGTTAGGTCACAAAGCAAGTCTCAATAAATTCAAAAATACTGAATCATACAATGTATATTCTCTAACCACAACAGAATGAAGGTAGAAATCAAAAACAGAAGGAGAAATGGAAAACTCATAAATATGTAGAATTAAAAATCATACTCTTAAACAACCAATGGGTTAAAAAGGTAATCACAAGCAAAATTAGGAAATACCTTGAACCAAATGAAAATGAAAATACAATATACCAAAGGTTATGACATTCATCAATGGCAGTGCTGAAGGGAAATTTATAGCTCTAAATGCTTACATTAAAAAATAAGAAAGACTTCAAATTGGAGATCTAACCTCAAAACTGGAAAAACTAGAAAAAGATGAACAAATTAAGTACAAAGCAAGCAGAAAGAAGGAAATAAAGATTAGAACAGATATAAATTAAATAGAGAACCATAAACAATAGAGACAATCAACAAAACCAAAACTTGTTCTTTGAAATGGTCAATAAAATTAACAAACCTTTAGCGAGATTCACAAAGAGAAAAGGAGGATGCAAATAACAAAAATCAAAAATGTAAAAGGGGACATTACTACCAACCCTACTGGAATAAAAGGGACTATAAGAGGATACTGTGAACAACTGTATGCCAATAAATTAGATAACCTAGATGAAATGGACAAATTCTTAGAAACACACAGACTACCTACATTGACTCAAGAAGAACTAGATCTCAACAAACCAATTACTAGTAAAGAGATTGAATCAGTCACCAAAAACTTCCTGACAAAGAAAAGCCAAGGAACAAATGGCTTCACAAAGGAATTCTACCAAACATTACAAGAAGACTTAACCCCAATTCTGCTCAAACTCTTCCAAAAATTAATTGTACAAGGCCATCAGCATCCTAATAACAAAGCCAGAAAAAGATAACACAGGAAAAGAAAACTACAGACCAATATCTCTTATGAATATAGATACAACAACCCTCAACATAATACTAGCAAACTGAATCTAACAGCACATTAAACAAATTATACAACATGATCAATTGGGATTTATCTCTGGTATGCAAGGGTGGTTCAACATAAGAAAATAAATTATGTAATACACCATATTTTAAAAAATGAAAGGGAAAAATACTGCATGATCATCTCCATTGACACAGAAAAGTCATTTGACAAATCCAGTATCCTTTCTTCATAAAAACATCTAGAAAAATAGGAATACAAGGAAACTTCCTCAACATGATAAAGGGCTTATATGAAAAACTCAAAACTAACATCCTACTTAATGGTGAAAGACTGAAAGCTTTCCCTCTAAGATCAGGAAAAAGACAAAGATGCCCACTGTAACCACTGTTATTTAACATTGTGCTGGAAGTTCTTGCCAGAGCAATTAGGCAAGAAAAAGAAATAAAAGGCATCCACATCGGAAAGGAAGAAGTAAATCAAAGAAGACCTAAATAAATGTAGGGACACTCTGTGTTCATGGATTGGAAGATTAATGTTGTTAAGATGTCAATCCTACACAAAGCAATTTATATATTCAATGCAATCCTAATCTAAATGCCAACAACCTTCTTTGCAGAAATGTACAAGCCAATAATCAAATTTATATGGAAGGGTAAGGGAACCCAAATAGCTAATGCCGCCTTGGAAAAGAAGAATGAAGTTAAAGGACTCACACTTCCTCATTTTAAAACTTATTACACAGCCACAGTAATCAAAACAGCAAGGTAGTGGCAGAAGGACAAACATATAGACCAATGGAATCAAAATGAGATTCAGAAATCAACTCTCACATTTATGGCCAACTGATTTTTAACAAGGGGGCAAAGTCCACTTAATTGGGAAAGAATAGTTTCTTCAACAAATGGTTTCATTTGTAAAATAAAGGAGAACCCCCTACCTTCACACCTTATGCAAAAATCAACTCAAAGTGGATCAAAAACCCAAATATAAGAGCCAGAACTAGCAAATTCATAGAAGAAAACATAGGGAAACATCTTTAGGACCTTGTGTTATGCAACAGTATTTTAGATTTAACACGCAAAGCACAAGCAAGTAAAGAAAAAAATAGATAAATGGTACCTCATCAAATTAAAAAAGTTTGTGCCTCAAAGGACATTATCATAAAAGTAAAATGACAGCCTACACAATGGGAGAAATTATTTGGAAACCACAAATCTGATAAAAGTTTAATATCCAGAGTATTTGAAGAAATTCTTCAATTTAGCAAAATACAAACAGCCCAATTTAAAAATGGGCAGAAGAGTTTAATAGACATCTTTCCAGAGAAATGGCCATATTAAATGAATTATACACTATGATCATTTGGGATTTATCTCTGGTATGCAGGGTATGACCAGAAAGCACGTAAAGATGGTCAGCATCATTAACCATCAGGGATATATAAATCAAAACTACAATGAGATACCATTTCAGTCCCATTAGAATGGTTGCTATTTAAAAAAATGGAAAATAGTAAGTGTGGGAGAAAATGCAGAGAAATAGGAATACTCACTGATTGCTGGTTATAATGTAAAATGGTGCAGCCACTGTAGGAGACAGTTTGATGGTTCCTCAGAAAGCTATGTATAGAACTACCATATGACCCAGCTATCCCACTACTAGTTTTATACCCCGAAGAATTGAAAGCAGGGATTCTAAGGGATATTTGCACACCAATATTCATAGCGACATTCTCAGTCGCCAAGAAATGGAAGCAACCCAAGTGTCCACCAACCAATGAATGGATAAACAAGATGTTGTACATACATACAATGGAATATTATTAGGTATTAAAAAGGAATGAAGTCCTGATACATGCGACAACATGGATGAACCTTGAAGACATCATGTTGAGTGAAATAAGCCAGACAAAAGGACAAATGTATGATCTCACTGATTTGAAACAGAAAAGGCAAACTCATAGAGTCTGCCTATATAATATAGGTTACCAGGGACAGGGTGGAGATGGGAGATTGCAAGGTAAGGCTTAAAATATACAGTGCTCCTATTTGGAATGATAGACATGTTTTGGTAATGATGGTGGTGATGTTAACACAATTTGTGAAGTTAAATATATATCTGAAATATATATCTGAATATGTTAAATGTGTATATGTTAAGAGAATATATATTTTTTAAATCCATGGACCTACACTACAAAAACACTGAAAGCTAAGTTAAACCATGGACTATAGTTAACAATACAATTATAAAATATTCTATCATCAATTGTAACAAATGTTCCATACCAATGCAAGGTGTTAACAAATGGGTGGTATGTGGGAATCCTGCATTTTTGCATGATTTTCTGTAAATGCACTATTTCTCTATCAAAGAAAAATAATAATAATAAATCTTCCTTCCACCCCTGTCCTCAGTCTCACAGGTTCTTTCCCCAAGGGCAAATACAGTTAAAAATTTCTGATATATTTTCCTGCAAATATCCTCTCTCTCTCTCTCTCTCTCTCTCTCTCTCTCATATATATGTGTGTATGTGTCCTTTTCTTTTTTTTTCTTTTATTTTTAAAAAACGGTAGTGATTAATATGCACTCTGTTCTGCACCTTGCGTTTTCACTCTTTGTCTTGGAACCTTTTCCATATTAATGCATATAGACTTGCCTCATTTCAAAAGGATTGCATGGTATCCCACTATATGACTATACCATGATTAGTGTAACCATCCCCTATTGGTGAGAATTTAGGTTGTTTCTAATCATATTTTATTTAAAGAATGTAGCAGTGAATATCTCTGTGCAAGTGTGTCAAAGTATCTATAAAATAAATTCCTAGAGGTGAAAGTGCTGGATCAGGGAGGAAGTAAATTTACATTTTCATTTTCATTTTTATTTCTAAGCTTCCCTTCAAAAAATCTTCACAGTTTACCTTCCCACAACAAAAAATGAAGGTGCTTGCTTCCCCAGGGGCTTTTTATGTCATTAAGAAATTAGAAATATGTGTACTATGTTTGTGAATATTTTTCCAGGCCATTGTTTTTTTACCTTGTTTAAGTTTTCTCATGTCAAACTTTTAAATGTGTATGTGGAAAAATGTTCCTCATGTGTATGTGGAAAATCTGTTCTCATATGACTCCTGGTTATTCTTAGGCAATCCTCATCCCAAGATTATTATTTTTTTTAATTGTCTTTAGGAGATTCTGGGGGTCTTGAAGGCTGTGTTGAGAAGTGTGATGCTCATTTTTTAGGCAATGGGGAATCTTTGATGGCTTTTGATGAGGCTGATGACATGACCTCATTACTTTATTCACAGATGTTGGGCACCCTCTGTATGACAGGCACAGTGCCAGCCACTGGCTCTGACCTGTAGCTTTGGAAGATAACTCTAGTGATGTAGGATGTGTCCAGTAATGGACAGGTTGAGAAAACAATATTTGACATCCAAGCGACAAATTTCTTGAAACTATTTTACTCCTTTCAGAAAAGTATTGAAATCGGTTTTCTCGAAGTAAGGATGCCATAGACCAGATATAAATCTTATATCCAAAACTTATTAACTGTGACCTTGGGCAGGTCACTTAAACCCTACAAGCCTCGATTGCTTCATCTGACCAGTGGGACTAATAACTAAACCTACTCTGTAGAGTGTAGGGGGCTGAATGGCGACAAACAAAAGATATGACCAGATCCTAATCCCCGAAACATGTCACTATTACCTTATTTGGAAAAAGGATTTTAGCAGATGTAATTAAGTTAAGGGTCTTGAGATGAGGAG
This sequence comes from Cabassous unicinctus, assembly GCA_029593785.1. Taxonomy (NCBI): domain Eukaryota; kingdom Metazoa; phylum Chordata; class Mammalia; order Cingulata; family Chlamyphoridae; genus Cabassous; species Cabassous unicinctus. Next base: position 2,168 of record JAQZBX010073676.1, on the reverse strand, counting down.
CTCATTCTGGATCACTTGAGTGGACCCTAAATCCAGTGATTAGTGTCTTTATAAGAAAAAGGCAGAGCAAGATTCGATGCACTCAGAAGAGGAGAAGGTAGATGCACCAGGGGAGGCCATGTGAAGACAGGCAGAGATTGGAGTGATGCAGCCACAGGCCAAGGAATGCCAGCAGCCGGCAGGAACTGGAAGGGAGAGGAAGAATTCTCCCCTAGAGCCTTTGGAGGAAATGTGGCCCTGCCAACACCTTTATTTCTGGCTTCCAGAACAGTGAGAGAATAAATTCCTGTTGTCTCAAGCCAACAGATAATAATTTGTTTGTGATAATTTGCTACAGCAGCCCCAGGAAACTAAGACATCTAATGATTAGAAGAGATACTTTGTGTAAAGTTTGAAAAGAGTGCCTGCATGGTACATAGCAAGTCTTCAATAGTTATTAGTTTTTATTATTTTTGCAGTAATCTAAGCCCTGGATTTGTGTGGTCATTGTAAAGAGAGAGAAATACAGACAGTTTCAACAGTTATAAAGAACTCGGTAATAGATAACGGGACATGAGGAAAGCAGAGGCATCAAAATGGCCCCTGGATTATGGGTTAGGAAACTGGATGGATGATGAGGCTCTTACTGAGGAAGAAAATACCAAAATACACCCAAGCTTAGGCAGAAATGGGGTGTTCAGGTTTGGATATGTTCAATTTGAGGAGCTTCTTAAGATAACTAAGGAAGAGACCAAGTAGACAGTTGAGAATGTGGATATGGAACTCAAGAGGCACTGGATTGGAGATAATGTATAAATTTGTGAGTGCTGAGCATATTGAAGCTCTAGAATGAATTAGATTTCCTAAAGAGAGCTAATAATAGTTAAAGAAAAAGGCCTAGGACCACGCTGTGGGTAAAGGAGGTACAAAGGAGATAAAGCAAGAGTATCCAGGGCAGTGGAAGGAAAACCAGAATTTGAACTGGATGAGAAAGCTGTATGCAGGTGTTTCCAGTAGGAACTCTAGTCCCATCCCTCGGGCAGGTACCTGAATTAGGGCCAAGGTTAGGGTTAGGGTTAATTCTTGTCGTTTCACTTCTAGCCAGGGTGGGGGCTTTGGGAGCCCAGGCAAGGCCATGTTTCAGCTCCTGGACTCCCTGCTACTAGTCATGAGCAGCCTTTGCAGTTGAGAAAAACCAAGGAATGTCCTCAGAGCTCATCTCTTGCCAGCTCATAGTATTGCTGCCTTCTTTGGAGCACAGCTCACCAAGAACTGAGGACTTGCAGGGTCAGCACCAGAGAAGCAGTAACCAAGCAAAAGATTTGGGCCAGACCCGTGGAGCAGAGCCACAGGGCAAATGAAGGATCAGGTGTCAGGTCTGAACGGGAGAAGCCAAAAGCAAAGTAGAGAAGGCCTCAGAGTCATAGCTGCGAAACAGGAGCCAAGAAACAGAGTAATGAATCCCAGGAAAGGGAAGTGGGACTGGGGTGTTGCAGGGTGGAGAACGGACAGTTTTATACAATTCAGGGGCTGGAGGTCTTCCAGCTCAGGCCTATTTTAGAGGGCAGGCTGTTTTAGCTGTTGCACTGAAATAGATTCTCGCCAAACCTGACTTCTTGCTTTGATTTCAGAGTGCAAGGCAATGTCATTTCATTCTCCCTGGTATCTTGTGTTAGTCACTTTTTCCTGCTTCCTTTCAGAGATAAAAGAACAGTCCCCAGGTTTGGAGGAAGAGCTATGGACTAGAGTGGACTTAATGGTATTCTGTTGTAGACATATGTGATTCAAGCAATGGAAGAAGTTATAACAGTGAGGTGGAGCCAGTGGCCACTGGACACTTTTGGGGCAGGGAGGGGGAGGGCAGTTGAAATACAGGGGCTTTTTCGGGACTTGGGGGTTGTCCTGAGTGGCGTTGCGGTGACAGATGTAGGCCATTTTCCATCAGCATATACCATGCAGAACTGTGTGGGAGAGAGTGTGGTCTACGATGTGAACTGTGGCCTATGCTTGGTGGCAAGGCCCCAGGATGTATATATCCATTGTGGGTGATGTGCCACACTGATGAAGGATGTTTGTGTGGGATGTTGTGGGTGGTGTGGGAGGTGGGGAACATGGGAATCCCTGTAATTTCTGTGTAATATTTGGGTAATCTAAGCACCTTTAAATATATATATATATATATATATATA
>JAQZBX010073675.1:0-14873 GCA_029593785.1 Cabassous unicinctus | reverse complement strand
TTTGTTTTTTTTTAAGATTTATTTATTTATTTATTTATTTATCCCCCCCTTGCTGCTTGGGCTTGCTGTGTCCATTCGCTGTGTGTCTTCTCCATGTCTGCTTATCTTCCCCTTGCTGTGAGGTCCCGCTGCATCAGCCCATCGCGCCGCGCGGGCCGGCCTGCCCTCACAAGGAGGCCCCGGGAAGCGAACCCAGGGCCTCACACATGGTAAACGGGGGCTCTATCTACTGAGCCACTCCCGCTTCCCAACATGATGGATTTTTGCATGTTGATCTTGTATCCTGCCACTTCGGTGAACTTTTTTATTAGCTCAGGTAGCTTTGTTTTAGACATTTCAGAATTTTCTAAATATAGGATCATGTGAAACATATTACAAAGCTACAATGGTCAAAACAACTTGGTATTGGCATAAATATGACACATCGATCAGTGGAACAGAACTGAGAGTCCAGAAAGAAACCTTCACCTCTGCGGCCAACTAGTTTTCAACAAATCTACCAAAGCCATGTTAATGGCCGGCCTGCAGTCCTGCCCCACATAGTTGAGGGGAGGAGATGGGGGATGGGCCAACAAGTGTGCCATGAGCTTTTATAGGTTTTAGGTTGTGTTTCTTTCTTTTTTATTTTTTATTTTTGCAACACGATAGTTGCAAAAGTAATACAAAACCTATACAGAGAACTCCTGCATAATCCCCCTCCAGATACCCAGATTCACCATTTTTAACATTTAGTCACTTTTCACATTTGCTGTATCATTCTCTCTCTCTCTCTCTCTCTCTCTCGTTCTCATTGAGTATTTGAGAGTAGGTTGTATAAATCATGCTCCTTGAACACTTAATACTTCCATGTACATTTCCTAAGAACAAGGATATTCATTTATGTAACCATCCTAATTGCAGTTATCAAGTTCAAGAAATTTAACACTGATTTAAAGCTTACAGTCTTTATTTGAATCTTTTTTCCCCCATATGCCCCAGTAATGTCCTTTTTTTTAAAAATATATTTTTTATTTTTTCTAAAAGGTAGATTACATAAAATGTTACATAAAAAAATATAAGGGATTCCCATATGCCCCACTCCCCACACCTCCCACTTTTCCCCACATTAACAGCTTCTATTATTAGTATGGTACATTCATTGCAATTGATGAACACATTTTGCCACTAAGGATGGATTATGGTTTACATTGTAGTTTACACTCTCTCCCACTCAATTCTATAGGTTATGGCAGGATATATAATGGCCTGTATCTGTCGTTGCAATGTCATTCAGGACAAATCCAAGTCCTGAAAGTGCCCCCATATTACACCTCTTTTTCCCTCTCCCTGCCTTCAGCACCTCCAGTGGCCACTGTCTCCACATCAATGATATAATTTCTTCCACTGCTAGAATCCCAGTAAATCTATAGTAGAATACCAGTAAGTCCACTCTAGTCCAAATTTTATTCCCCAATCCTGAGGATTCTGGGATGGTGATGCCCACTCCACCTCTAATTGAGAGGTGGCTTCAATCCCATATGTCTGATGGATGGGACTCTCTTGCTTGCAGTTGTAGATTCTCTCAGTTCCTTGGTATGGTGGTTGTCCATCCTCACATTCTTGTTAGTTGTCCTGAGTGAGTCCAATGAGCTGGAGAGTAGGTGTTGCAAGTCTGCTGAGGCTCAGGGACCAGCTGTCACATGGACAGCCCAAAGATTCAAGTACACGTACAAACTCCAGCACCAACTATAAGTTCAAATAGAAGGGACAGAAGAGGCATGTGTAGAGAAGTCACAACTGAGTCCAACTCTGCCACACTCGGGAGCACAAACTCCAAAGTAGGGCCCAATGGCAAAGCACCAAACTCTGAGGTATCTGCCGTGGCCATAGGACCTGGGTGTCTCCAGAGCCCTCAGGAGCCCCACTATTTGGGGTAGTATCTACTTTGGCGGTCTATATGATCCTGCTGAGACGTGCATAAGCGTTACCTCTGGGATGACCTTCCAACTCACTTTGAAGTCTCTTAGCCATATAAACTCATTTGTCTTTACCTTTTCCCTCTTTTATTCAAGGTCTTTTTTCCAATTGTATTGCTAGTTGTTGCTTGGTAGTAATGCCTTGGTGCCAGGGAGGTTCATCCCTGAAGTCATGTCCCATGCTGGAGGGAAGGTAATGCAATTATGTGCTGAGTTTGGCTTAGAGAGAGGCCACATTTGAGCAACATGGAGGCCCTCAGGAGTAACTCTTAGGCACCCTTCAACACTAGGCTAAGTTGCAATTTCAAGAGCAAAGGCTCATAAGCATAGTCTTCAATATCAAGGGCCCATTAACGGACCATTCTTTTTCACTAGTCATTTCTCCTATACTTGGGGGATTGTTGCTGTTCCATTAGAGAATGTGGCAGAGCTCCCCAGGATGGAAATTCGATACTCTTTGAGTTATTGTGTGAATCTCTACCCACTGTGGCAATGCCCCATGAACATTTGACCACATTTATATACCTTATATGTATGCCCAGGTGAACTTCCTCCCATGTATCCTCCATCTAGCTTGTGTTTTCTTGATTCAGCAGTCTTCCAGATACTACAATCCTTAACAGTTTTCTGGAGTTTTGAGGAAGATAACTGCCTGTTTTTGCTAGTTGTTCAAAGATTCTGTGGGCAAACAGAACCCTGGAGTGTCTTAAGCTGCCATCTTGGTGAACTGGAAGTCTGGTATATTCCTATATATCTACATGATAGAGTACTCTACAATTAATAAAATAACTATATTAAGTCAAAGGAAAGTATTTACAAAATAATACTTAGTGATAAAAGAACACAAAACTGTAAATGCCCAGATTACCATGTTATTGTAATTCTGAATATATATAAATAGGTGTGTAAGAGAACATGAGGAAATTAAAATACTATTGCAGAAGAGTGATGTAGTTGTGGGTAATATTTTAAAATTGTAATACATTCTTCTTCAGTGTGTTTTATTAATAAAAATATAATATGATCACAGTGCTAATCTGGTTAAAAACTTAACTGTATTATGACAGCAGCATCTGTTTTAGAGAATTAGACAAATCTCTACAATAACATTTAATAGGCACTTAGGCGGAACTAACTTAAAAATAATGCCTATTTAAAACTATTATTTAAAAATAAAATGGTTTCAATTCTTTATATATTTTTCTGAGAGAAAATTTGGAAAATACAGAAGAGTGCAAAGATGTTAAAAAGTCACTCATAATTCTATCACATAGAGATGACTACTATTAACATTGATGTATAGATTTCCTTTATATTTTCTGTTTATACATTTATACTTATATGCTTTTACATAATTGAGATTCTAAAATAGGCATTATAGATTATTTTGTTACCTCTCTTTTTTAAAAAAATTTGATGATGTACATTTTCATAAGGGGATGTTATCTGGAGGCCCCCTTAGGCAACCAGTTCCTAGAGGCTGGAATGATTAAAAGAAATCTATTTGCTGATATTTTTCTCCCCCTACCCCCACTGTAGAAATTGGTGTGTTAGCCAAGACTTTTATTGACCAAGGGAAGCTCATCCCAGATGATGTCATGACTCGACTGGCCCTTCATGAGCTGAAAAATCTCACCCAGTATAACTGGCTGTTGGACGGTAAGTAGAGGTGTTGTGAGCATTTCAGCCAACCAAAATGATCAGTGCTGCTGGCAGGAGAATGAACATTTCATGAGCTACATTTCTACAACTCATGGCCCTGAGGCTGAGGCAAGTCATCTTCTCTGAGCCCCCACAAAGAAAACTTATTATGGATGTAGAGACAGACAGTGGGACATCCTGGTACCCCAAAACAAGGCAGGAGGAAGACAAGTTGAATGTACCCAGAATGGCTATGTGCAGGGAGAAGCTTCCTGGAAGTAATTCTCTGAGCTCGGCTATTCAGCCCACTCTAAAAGCATGTTTGTGCAGTTGCTCCCAAAAGGTTATCTACATAGCGGGTTCAGCCTGCTTGTCATGTCTTTCCTTTTGTTCAGATTATCCAACACTAATTCTTTCTATTTTTTTCTATTTTATTTTATTATTATATTATATTATATTATATTATATTATATTATATTTTTTGAAAAGGCTTTCCAAGGACACTTCCACAGGCTGAAGCCCTGGACGGAGTTTATCAGATAGACACAGTGATTAACCTGAACGTGCCCTTTGAGGTCATTAAACAACGCCTTACTGCTCGCTGGATTCATCCAGCCAGTGGCCGAGTCTACAATATCGAATTCAACCCTCCCAAAACTGTGGTGAGTAGTTGTTTTGGAATTGACATGGCCTTCCACATAGCAGACTGTCCCAAGTAGTCCTTGTCTTCGTCTTTTTGAGCTGTTATCACAAATAACACATAACGGGTTGGCTTAAACAACAGGAATTTATTGTCTCATAGTTTCAGAGGCAAGGACTTTTGATATTATTCTGATGCTGACTTGCCACAATCCTTGGGGTTCCTTGGCCTTCCTGTCACATGGTGATGTCCTCTCCTTTCTCTTCTGAGTTCCCACTTTCTCCTTCTTCCTATGATCCTCTCCTTAGAAGGCCTGTAGTAATCTGGATTAAGACCCATCCTGCTTAGTAAAATATCATTCAGAAATATCAAACTTGTGCTATTGTTTGATATCAGTCCCTTCTGACTCCTGTTTAGGGCCGTGATGATCTGACTGGAGAGCCTCTGGTTCAGCGCGAGGATGACAGACCAGAGACGGTTATCAAGAGATTGGAGGCTTATGAAGCCCAAACAGAGCCAGTCCTGGAATATTACCAGTGAGGTTTTTTTTTTTTTTCTTTTCAGAACTTCTCTTGAATGATGAAGCAGGGTACACAGTGGGGTATAGAGTCAGTTTTGTTTTTGATTATCCCCACTTTACAGGTGAAATGCTAAGATAAAGAAGACCCAATTCAGATTGGCCTAAACAATAAAGGAAACATATTAGCTTGTGTAACAGAAAAGTCCAGAAGGTAGGTTGGGCTTCCCTCACCCCTAGGTTTGATCAGAGTCTTGCCATTCTCTCAGCTTTGCTTTCCTTTGTGTTTTGGCTTTGTCTTCAGGTGGGCATCCTGCATGGTTGCAGATAGTTGCCAGGGCTTTCTCTTTTATGAAAGTAAGGGTAGGATTGGGTGTGGGGATCCTTTCCCCCAGTGAACAAAGCCCTGAGCATCACTCAGATTGAACCAACTTGAATAGTTATTGTGGTCAGGGCATGCCTTGCTGCACTAACTGTTTTAGGCCTGGGTTATTGCCCATCCCTGAACCAAATTCCGGGTGGGAGGGATTACATTGATTCGTCCACCCCTGCCACTGGGCGTAGGTCACTGTCACCCAGATTCTGCTCTGTGGTGGAGGGAAGGCTGGAATGAATACTGGGGAGGCACATCAAACAATTCCCACTACACATACCAGTAGAGGATGCAATAGCACAGAAGAATCTCAAATGTCAAATAATCCTCATGTCACTTATTTGGCTCAGTAATAGTTTTTTTTTTTTTTTTTTTTTTTGAGGTACCGGGTCTGGGGATTGAACCCAGGACCTTGTATGTGGGAAGCCGGCATTCAACCACTGAACTACACCAGCTCCCCCGAGTTGTTTTTTTTGTTTGTTTGTTTTTGAAGTACCAGGGATTGAACCTGGGACCTCGTACATGGGAAGCAGGTGCTCAACCATTTGAGCTACATCCACTCCCCAGTAATAGTTTTTAAAAGCTTATAATCTAATGTGGTTTTGTATGCTCTTTAGGGAATTCACATTGTACAACAAATATGGGAACTATACTGAATATCTGACTCAGGCTGGGAAACAGTGCATTTTCTTTATTCAGCCCTTCCCTCGCCTTACAGAAGATTGACTGCATCTCCTTTCCTTTCATTCATTCGCTTATTGAATATAACTCAGTGTTAATACAATACAGTGTTCCAGATAGAACATTTATTAACTTGGCCTTAACCTCTGACTTAACCTCTGCCTGTTTTCTCCTCTGTAAAATGGGAGTGATAAGATAGGGTTGAAAGATTAAATGAGTTAATATGTAAATGCTAAGATAGGGATGAAAGATTAAATGAGTTAATATGTATATCTCTTAAAAATGTGCTTGACACATAGTAAACACATATGTAATTATTAGCTATTTTTGTTGTTGTAGTAGGCTAAGTATGCAGTGAACTCTGAAGGAATAGTTTCCAAACTGTTTTAGTAGTTATTTTTGGAGGGTAAAATTATAAGGGAGTTGGTGATTCACTTTCTATAGTAGTAGTTCCTCTAATTTTGTGATTTGTATGATGATCCTGGCTCACAGATTACTAGCTATGTGGCCCCAGGCAAGGTATTTAACCTCTGTGCACAAATTCTTTACCTGTAAAATCACGGCAATATTAGGACCTACTTTGTAGAGTTGTTAAGGGAATTAAGTGAGATAATCCATGGAAAGACAACAGTCCTGGCACTACTGATCACTCAGTGTTAGTGATTATTATTTACTCTGTCAGATACTGGGCTAGGCCTGGGTCCACAGAAATAATTACACCTAGTCCCTGCCAGTCCCCAAGAAACTCACCTTCTGTTTGTGGGTGTTGCAGGGAGCTGGATAAACAATATTCATCAGTCAATGTGATAAATGCTTATATTAATCAGGAACCTAAATCATGCTAGCCTAAGCAAAAGCAGAATTTATTGGTCATGTAACTTAAAAGTCCAAAGGTTTGTGGTTGAATCCAGGGGTGTGAACAATGTCATCATGCCCCGGGCCCTTTCAGCTCCATTTTCCTGTATTGGCTTCAGTCTAAGGTGGGCTTTCCCTGTGTGGCAGCCCCCCAACAGCTCCAGCTTACTTCCTGCCAGTTCAGCTACCCTGCAGAAAAGACAGCCTCTTTTGCAGCTAATTCCAGCAAAAGCCTTGGGGCTGGCTGTGATCATATCCATTCTTGGAGCTGGGCAGTGAGGGCTGTTCCACCTGATCCTCGTGGACTGAGATTGGTGGAGAGGTGGTTTGTTTGCCAAAGGCAACTGGATGAAGGAAGACCACATTGACAATGGCAGGTAAAACATTGCAAGGCAATTTGTGGAGAGTATAACTAAATGCAGACGGAGTACAGTGACCCTAGGGCTTTATTTAGTTCTGTCTTATTACAGGTAAAGAATGCAGGTAGGGAAGTTGAGGAAGGCAGCAGAGATGAAGTGTTTGACCCAGGTCATTATCTTAAGAGATATTCTAGTCTATATAGGCTTCTACTGGCTTATGCTGCTTCTTGCCATTAATTCAAGCTTTTCTTCTTAGCTCCTGCACATAGAACTAGGGCTGAACTTTACCAAAAATTGAAGGTGTATTTGCAACAACCTTAGTGATCATTTGGCATTGTTATTTAAAAATACAGTTGTATTGTTTCTAAAACTTCTCAGCTTTGGCACATTATAATGTTTCTAGATGAAATGGTGCATTACTCTTTGGAGGATGAATTGTTGAAGCTGATTACGTTGTATTATACAGAAATGAAAATGACAAGTGTTTTTCCAAGGTACAGTTTTAGGCTTGAATAGGTGCCTGCAGTTGTGCCCTCTGTAATTAACCCACTTGTGAGACTGGCATGATTTTAAAGTGGCTCTTCAAGGAGCTTACGGGAATTAAGATACTAATTCTCTTGAAAGCTTTACAAGATGCCTGTGAATTCAGAAGCTGGAGGGCTTCTAATATGCAAAGATACTGTGTTTGTATATATTTTTTCTTACCAAGAAAACAGTGAGAATTTAATAGTCTTAACTGATAAATTTTATTAGATATTGAGAAAGGAATGCTTTTGTCCCCAGTGAAGCTTCGGAGAACCTAGTAAGAGGATTGCAGAGATATATGACTGATCTGTTTTTACAAAGTAACAAACCAGAGTTCTTCAGTTGCCCTTATGCAGCTTTTGAACCAGTGTGGTGTGTGCCACAAGTGTGTGTGTGTGCATGTGTGCGTGTGCTGAGGGGATGGTAGTGAGCAAGAGGAATGTCATCCCCAGGCAACTGTAGTAAATAGACTGGCTGCTGTCTGGTGACAAGTCAGACAAAACTGCCAGGGGAGAAATGGAGAAACCCAAGAGGCAAAAGAATAGAAACAACACTTTCTATCCCCCTTTCCCATAAAATTCAGAAGGGAAGAAGAGAGGAAAAAATAAACCTAGGTTAAAGAAGGAATGATAATTATTAGAAAGCTCTTTTTGCAGATGGGTAAGTGGACAAAGAAAACCAAGGGAGATCTGGCATCTGACAGATACTGTGTTTGGAAACCTTATACTAGCTGTGATTTAGGCTCTTACTGTATGTCACTAAGATGCAGTTTTAATAAAGTAAATAAGGAAAGTTGAGCTTTGGAAAAGATTAATTGAAATGTTACACATAAAACACTTAGCACAGGGCTTTACATATACTACATGCTCAATAAATGATAGTTGCTATAATTTTTTAAGTGACCATTTCTTTAAACCAGAGGGCACAAATAAGACTGAAAGCCAGGTTTTCTGATGCCCAGCCAAATGCCTTTCTCACACATACCTATACTTACTGAGGGCCCTAAATCCTTATTAACATCTGTTAAAGAATCATTTTGAAAAAGCTCATTAGGAAGACTAAGACTTGTGTTCATTTCTTTCTTTCTTTCTGTGATCTTTAGGAAAAAAGGAGTATTGGAAACATTCTCCGGAACAGAAACTAACAAGATCTGGCCTTATGTATATGCTTTCCTACAAACAAAAGTTCCACAAACAAACCAGAAAGCAACAGTTTCTCCATGAGGAAAAATACATGTAATTAGTAAGATGAGCAGAACTCTCTTCCTGTCATTTACAAGCTCCTTGACCTAAGACTCTGGTGTATGAATTTTTTGAAACTTAGTTTCATTTCTGTTGATTTTATTCTAGATACTAAGGATGTGCCAAATGAGTCAGTCACATACTAAGATTTACCTTCTGAAATAGTTGTGTGTTTCACCCAGTTACCTTCTATGGATGTGCAATTCAAAAACATCAGAGATGTCTAAATTTTTTAAAAAATCTTATAGAGCAAAATTAAAAGAGCAATTGGTAGTAATCTAACTTTTGTTCAGTAAGAGTGGTTGATAAGGTTTCCATATTTTTCTTGAAACGTGAAAAAAAATTACATTATACTAATTGGGGGAAGGTGTCTTATTAAGAGGCTTTTACATAGACTGACGCCAAAAAGACAATTCTAGCTATGTGGGACATGGTATTGACACTATAAAATTCCAGAAAAAGACAACTGGATTCATAGATCAGATGCAGAATGCAACTTCACTGCTGCCTTTAAACTAAGAAACTTATAAGCTGGCCATATATGCTGTATTTAATTTGTTGTTAAACATACATTCAGTTTACTCACAATTTTCAGTTTGCTGTAAAAATGTGTCATAGCATTTAGAAAAGTAGTACTTTAATATGACTTATTTTCTTTTTAAAATACATGTGTACTGAGGGATATGATTTATGTTGGAAATTGACTTTTATTGGGTAAGCACCAAAATTGAATGAATTTTCTTCATGAGGAAATGTAATTAAAGTCTTTAAGTTTTTAGATGTTACTCAGGTTAAGAAATGTGTTTTCGGATCTATTTGCCAGTTTCTCTTTTTGATCCAAATGTACGACATATGTTGATGAGTAACAAGTTAAAGTACAAGAAAGAAAGAAAAAGAGAAAACCCATGGCACTACCTAAAATAAGCACACTTTGTCATTAGGAAGTAGAAACAAACCAGGCATAACTGGAGAAAATTCCTTTAATACAGCAATTATAATTAGTAAACAGGTGAAGCAATAAAAAGGCATGACAGTTTAAAAAGGAAAGTAATTTTAGTTTGCTGAAGCAGGAGTTCTTTATTCCTCATCAAAGAAGTTGAAACCTGCTGGCGTTCACTGCCATCTATCTTAATGGGAAAGAACTCTGCTTGGTGAGTGTAATCTGAGCACCCATTATTTTTAAATCATTATTTTACATTCCTTAGTAGGGCAACAAGGATGCATGTTTATGTGTGTGGCTTGGGAGGAGTGGAAATGGTGAGGAGAAACCAAATATATCTTAAATGCCATTTTTACTGTTATTTTTCTTGGTGCTAAATCAAATAAAACAAGTTCTTGTACAAATTAACTGCCTTTAAAGATTTGGCCCATTTTACTACAGTCACTGAAAATAGAAATGTCAGCAAGTGGTTCTTATGCTTTTGGGGGGAAACACTTATTTTCCTTTTTTCTGATTTTAGTTTATATTGTTGATCTTTGAAAACAGACCAAGGCTTTTTAAAAAGGTTGCAGTAAATATTTCACTCTTTACAAAACTTTCTATAATGCCTTATTTGAATATTGTTACTCTTTGCTTTCCAAAAATGTTGTGAACAACTCAACTTATGAACTAGCACACTAGTTTTATTTTACTATAATAAAATTAAATTTCAGATTTGTGGATATTACATTGTCATTGATACTTACAAAGAGCTCATTCTATCCCACCTCTGTTCTGCTTCCCTGATGTCTCATCACTTTCTGAATTGTCTTAAAATAGTGCCTAAGTTGGTTTGATTTTATGCTATACTTTATCTCCTGCCATAGTATTGTAGCCATACAGGCCTTCTTGATATCCTTAGGAGTTTGGAAATCAAAGAAAGGGTAGAACATGGCTGTGAAAATCCTTAAGACTCTTGTTCCTTTTGACTATTACCTCCCCCCGCCATCCCCAGAACATTTAACCAAAAGTTTTGTACATACATCATTTTTGGACAAGTCTATGACTTTTATTTTAAAAACAATTGTTTTTATCCTGAATATCACTGCTAAGGAATCCATCCTGCTGAAAAAACATAGAGATGTAATGACCATTAAGATTTATGTCATATGGAAGTATGTTTGGAGTTGAATGCCATAGCCAAGAGAGGCGACTATGCCTTAGTTTCTGGCTAATGAGAAAAGTATCAACTCATTTCCCTGCTTTCTGGAGTGATAGCCATAGTTATTTTGGTTGTGCCTTTTGTAAGTAGTGTGCTGTGGGAAATGCAAATTGGCAGTTTTTAGCATCAAATTTTACTTCAGCTCAGTTTCATTTTCATTTTAAAGCCCAGCTCATGGCAGCTTTTACCCCCAGCTACATAGAGGCATTCCAGCAAAATATAAAATATTTAGGACACTCATAATTTGTGACAAAACTGACCTACACTAGCAACAAATCATAATTCTAGACCTCAGATTAAATTGCCTTAATACTTCTAAGCAACAGCAAGAATAAATTTTAGCTTTGAAACATGCTTAAGTTGTGTCTTCTCAACAAAATATCTCCAGACATTGATAAACTGCAGATATAGCTTTCCCATTTTTGCAATTGAAGATTTTTAGTTTGGAAGTTATAGTTTAAAATTTTTAATACACTATAAAGAATAGTTTAACTCTGCTTAACTCTTCTAGGTTTGTAGTGTCTATATCATTATACCATTTGTTGTTTTAGCTCACTGATGATCACACGTTTTTCCATATTTAGCACTGAAATTGTCAGGTCAAATGGAACTTTGGAAGGATTTTCTTAAAGTGTAAATCAATCTGGCACTGTGTCATATTTTTCCAAAGGACTCAAAAGTTTAAGTGAAGAAAAATTACCATGAAGAATTATGCTGTTTAAAAAAACAAGTGAAAGGTGTGGTTACGTAATTGGGAATTTTTATAATTTTCATATTCAGAAAAGATCAAATTTCAAATCTTAGTCTTCAAGGTGTATGATAATGGTTTCAACTTCATTACTGGATGGTAAGAAATCCAAAAATCAATATCTACTCATCTTTGTATTCCACTTCCACCCCCAGTTAGCTTACATAGTAAGCAAGCAAATATGTATTGGATAAATCGGCTTAGAGGAACCTGTGAATTAGTATATACATGACCCTTATAGACGGGAAATGGATGTATAGAATTTAAGGGCCTTATTAAAATACTATGGTATACTGCCAAAATTTAAGTAAAAAGCATGACCTCAACCCAAATACCATGTTACACATCAGCTTAAGAACTGAAACACAGGACTTGTTTTTCAAGCCTAAGATTGAAAACAATAAATTTACTTATTATCTTTCTCTGAAAATACCCTAATGGTAACTTCAGGATCACCTTGCTTAACCTACAATCAATTTTTCCATCCTGTAAGAAAAATCTACATATGAAATAGGATTAATGTTTTTCTTTGGGCAGCTTGTTAATTCACTTTTAAGAGGAATGTGAATACTAGTCTGAAGTAAGAGGAGAACCCAGTTTTCCTAAAGAGAAGTTATAGGAAATGTGGGGCTCATTAGATAAAATTTGAAAGAGCCCACTAATGGCATAACGGGATGAGAATGGTACCCACATCTATTCTAGAGTAATAATTTAAAATCAGTATTATTTTCATTATCATTGATAAAAATGAAACTGAGGGAACAAATGGAGTAATGTGGCTATTTAATTTTTTTAAAAATTATTAGAAGATAAATTCTTATCAAATGAAAAAATCTTTACTGGATACTATGATATCAAAGATGTTTCATTTGTTTAGGAAAAATTGTCCAACCTGAAATATGAATTCTCTCTTTCAGTATATACTTCCTTACTATTTCTTAGGAAACAGAAAACAAGACATTTCTCTTTGTAGACTTAGTACGAAAGCAAATAAAAATAATGTCACCTTACTGTTCTCAGTACCAAAGTACTGTTAAGTATGTAAAAGGCATAGTCTTTAAGTGAAAATTATGGCAGCAGTTGGTGGTTCTCAAAACAAATCCAGTTACTTTCAGACACTCAAAATATACTTTGAAAGTAAATATATATATAGAGAGAGAGGGGGGATTGAGAGGGAGAGAGACAAATTTTAAAGATCACCACTTCCTCTTCTGGACTAATTTATTCAGTTTGCTGACACTTTTCCCCCTGCCAGTCTTCAATCATTCATACCTCTAACCTAAAGGCAAAATGAAATCCAAAACAATTTGGGTGTTTATAGGAAAGTATTGGGGAAAAGTAAAGTTGAAAGAATGGGAAATAATGTTTAAGTAGCACTTTTGAGAAACTGGGGATTTTACTCGTCTCCATTCTCTAATTAATGGGAAGGGAAAACCAAGTGCTTGCTACAGAAGAGAAAAAAAGAGGAAAAATTTAGGGCACTTCTACAACTAGGTCACTGGTAAAATAAATTACAGGTTGATGAACACTACCACATAAATTAGCCAAACATTTTATTATTAGAGTATATATATCAAAACCACAAAAAGACTCTTATTCTGAAAACCAGGGAGATTGTGATGTTACAGATGAAGTTTGATTCAATAATTCCAGTCCATTTCTATGGGTACTAAGTCCCTGATGAACTTCAATTAGTTAAAATAAGGTGCAAATAAGGCCAAAGTCACAGGTCTGATTTCCATAAGGTGCCCTTAGCATTATTGGGTTTCTCAAATTGAGACATGTATCCCTAATCCTCGTTAGTCATCTTCCAAATGGTTGCTACTAGTCTCACTGGACACTGAGCCAACGGATTATGCCCGTCACAAACTCAAAGTTCATATTCCTATATGTCAGAAGCTTAATCTTCAAATAATAAGGATACCATAATTAGCACTGTCATCTAATTCTAAATAAAACAAATCATCAAATATCCTGGCACATTTGAAGTGACTTATATAGGAAATAGTAAAGCTCAGAGGCATACTATGGTGACCAAGCTATAGAGAGGAAAGCTAAATGTGTAATAAAAGCCTTCATTGCTGATAAAGTCACCAAACTCTTAGAAAGAAGTGGCTGGCCGCTTGAGGCATTTAACTTTATAAGATTTCTCTTGCTTTTTAAAAAAGAGCTACATTAGAGTGAAATAAATAACGATTATTCTTAAAATCAGATGATTCTTCCTGTTTGTTCTTACAGGCCATTAGTGTTGTTTTAAACCTTGCTCCCTGAGAAGTGCCAGACCATGTCAAGTAAAGAGGTTGAGTGAGCTTGAAGTTTACCTTTTTTTTTTTTTAAATCTGTATTTTCCCTATATTAGATTTGGTTTTCAATCACAGCTCTACCACTTTTTATATCAGTATTACACTTAATGTTAAAATGCTTACAGAATAAAATCAATTTCTAAGGAATATGGCCTTGAGAATACTTTGGGAGTACATTTAATGTCTTTATATCAAATTTATATAGTTTAGGATTTAACTGATGGTGCCGAAAATACAAATGTAATACTAATATTTTAAGGGGAAAGACTTTAATTTATACCACCCAGCCTAGTAAAGTAGATTATCAACTAGTGATTTATTGCTTTTAATATGATGAAACACCAGATTTGACAGGTAAATTAGCAGTAGGATACAAGTACATTTTTATCTTTAATCGTTTCTATAGAGTAGGACATGTACATATCCATATAAAAAGAGACTGTAGCAGATGCCTCCTAGATTCAACCAGTCCTTGTAAACATTGTATTTGTGCAGATTTTCATACTTTGATTCCAAAATTGAGAATAAGATTAAAGGCAAATTTAGTAGCCCCCAAAAAAGTCCAGTTTGACTTCTTGCAACATATGGTACCACTCTTCTCTTCAAGAACAAAACAAAACAAAACAAAACAAAGAAAACCATAAAAACCTAGCAGCACATTACAAAAAAAATTTTACAAAACGTTTCAGTACTCTTTCTCCCTCCCATCAAAAACCGAACAAAAATAAAGTGCAGCACCCATAAAAGTGTCAAGAAAATAGCCAAGTTCTTCCTTTCTTGTAACAAAATAGTACTTGGCCTTAGCAGTCTTAACCAAATTATACAGTGTCCATCATTTTGGGTTCATCATCATCTTTATGTACCACTGAGTTTAAACTGCAGAGAGCTGTATTG
>JAQZBX010073674.1:0-14876 GCA_029593785.1 Cabassous unicinctus | reverse complement strand
AGTTTTTAATTGTTTATATTTTCGATTATTAAATGTACAAATAAAGTTAAGAGGAAAAAAAAAAGTAACTTATGGTTAATTATAAGAAATTTGTTAAAACATTGTCTAAATTGAAGTACTTAAATGACAAATTCCAAGAAGCCATTATTGAGTAGAAACAAAATGGATGTTGATAACAAAAAGTACTTCATAACATGGAAATCTATCAGAGGTCACCCCAATCAGCATCTTGAAGTGGTAGTAGGGGAAACATAATTCCATTGGGAATCTTAAGTTTTCATAAAACAATGGAAAAGCTAGTTTTTCCTGTACTGCTAAAATAAAATACCTGTTAATTAAAGAAATCATGGTAAAGGTGTAAAGGTAAAAAATAAAGTACTAAAGTAGTTAAATTCATTTGGTATGTTATAAACTGCATCAAAAATATTTAGAAAGTGTATGAAAATTGAAAAAGATTGACTTCAGTATTGTCAAACTCTGTTGTGCATTCAAACCAGGCATTTAGTACACTGTATGGTGTCTTTCCATCTGAGTTATTGTCTGGGTTGGTCACTGACACCTAAATCAATAAAGGTATCTACCACATGTCTGGTTATGTTCCTGAAGTGCATGGAGAGAGTATGTTGCAGTTTCAGACTCCTGCAACAGCCAGTGATGGCTTGATATAGTCAGGTTTACACTGCCTCCAAACTGGCTCTGTTTCATAGTGCCGAAGAGTGCTATACACCAGACTGGGGAAACACTAGAGCCTCCTTCCAAGGACCAATGGTGCTGCAGTAAGCTAGCTGTATGAGGGATATACAAAGTGGAGCAATAATTACCAAATTAAAGTGAGTAGAACCTAAGCAGACACAATTGGCATTATGGCCTGTTCCCATGGAGAGACAACATGTTTGGTATTGCAAACCTGGAACTTAGATCTATTAACTGCGGCTCAAAGAGTTAACTTGTGCATTGATTTGTATTAAGTGCTGTACTTATATACCTGAGGAATATGATATTATATCTTCTATTCTAGATCATATGCAGAGGGATATTGAACATGTTTAAAGTCTTGGTAAACAATTCATTTTCTAAGTAATTAATAAATGTGCTTATAAGACAAAATAATGGCTCTTGAGTATTATCTTTAATTTTCTTGCCATATGCTTCTCTTGTTGCCTATATGATATTTGTGAGTTTATGTCTAGGGCAGTGCCTCACCTCATAGTTCTCTTAGCTGTGGTAGGCATAACCACAGCTTTGGAAACTGGGGGTGGCAGTTTCCTAGACAGCATTTGAAACTTACAAACTTAAGCCCATCAGCTTCAGGAGGATGTAGCCTCTGGAGGCACCTGGTTTTTCTCATTCCTATGGTCTAGTATGCATGCCTGGTCCCCTTTTGAGGGTCACTTATTGCCATTGTGTTTATCTTTTTAGTAACTAAGTTTATTCCTTCCAAAATCAATGCCTTCCAGAACAAGGTATTAGTCATGTGGGGATGTCATTTAAAACCACAGTGCTGGACCTGCTTATCCTCAACCTTGATAGAATACCTAAAGTTTCACACCTGGGTCAGGCAGATCCTGCTGTCCCTAACCAACAGGAAGCAGCTACAGAAGAATGACCATCATCCTTCTGCTCCCTCTTAAGAATACAGGTGCAGACTCTCTGAGGGGGAGGTTGAGGCAGGTTAGTATCAGAAACAGGGAAGGCAGCTTGCCAGAATAAAGCCTTCCAAAGACACTAGCCATGAGGTCCAGTTTGAAAGTCCATTGTTATCTACTAATGTAAATGTTGCTTGTATACTGTTAGACCAGCATGATCTGCCCCTTATTGTTCCTGCAAATTGGACTGTGTAAAAACACCTTGCTGGCATGGCAGAATACAACCCATTGACAAGTCTGGAACAAGACCATGTCATTTACGACTGAGATTCAGCTGTCAACTTTCAATGAAACTTATAATTATATTTTTCCTTGGAAGGGAACAGATGAATAAGTCTAGGCATTTATTAGGGTATGCTATATATACTGGTTTATGATGGTTAACAGCTGAGTCTATCATCCCAGATCACATCACATCATCTATGTGGAATGACAAGAGGGAATCTATGATGTGGATGCTGAGTTGTATAATTTTACTATCAAGTATAGATAAAGAATGGCCCAGTGGTTTTACCCATTGGCCAATCACACTGACCAAGGCCTTAATGACTCCAAAGTAGCAATTTCCTTAGTAAATGGAGAAACTATCAACTATAAAAGGTTGTGTTACAAATTATGATGGCTTTAGATATTCTTACTGCAACACAAAGTGGGACCTGCGTCCTCATTAATTTTCAATGTTTTGTACATGTTACTCTGGTTATTCTGTTGTCTTTTACCTTTTTGTGGAGTATGGATGCATTGCTTGCATTATGGTCACCGTAGGCTGCTGTATGGGGGTGGATTTTGGGCTCCAGGGCCCAGGCCCCCACCTAATCCTCAGCACACAGTAGCCTGCCTGACCTAGGCATAAGTTAAAGATTAACAACCCTTCCCATATGGAAGAGTATGTATAGATATTATAGTAAACTATGATCTTCCCAAAGCAGTAAACATCCTTGGTAAAGCCCTTCCTAAAAGTGAAGTGAAAGCATCACCAAAACCCATGTGCACCATTAAGGGACCTTAGTAGGAACTCTGTTCTTATATCCTATGAAATGTCACGCCTCATTTTTCCTTTCTTTGTGGGGAGATAAATTCATTCATTTTTTTCACCAGACACCATCAAATTTTCTTTCCTGTTTATAAGGCCCAATAAATCTCATGCCTGACTAAATGTCAGGTGTGTCCTTTGGTCTTGCAGCTTCACCAACTCATGCCCTTCAGGATTTGGGTTGTAACACACTGGATTAGAAATACCTCCTCAAGCATTTAGGAAGGAAAAGGAAATAAAAGTCATCCAAATCGGAAAAGAAGATATAAAATATTAACTATTTGCAGATGACATGATCCATTATGTAGAAAGCCATGAAATATCTACAACAAAGCTTCTAGAGCTGATAAATGAGTTCAGTAAATTGGCAGAATATAAGATTAACATGCAAAAATAAGCAGTGTTACTGTATACTAATGAGGTATCTGGTTAGGAAATCAAGAAAAAATCCATTTACAATAGCACACAAAAATAAAAATCTAGGAATAAACTTAACTAAGGATATAAAGGACTTGTACACAGAAAACAACATTGCTAAAGGAAATCAAAGAAGACCTAAATAAATGGAAGACTATTCCATGTTCATGGATGGGAAGGTTAAATAATTTTAAGATATTTATCCCACCCAAACTTATTTACAGATTCAATTCAATCCTAATGAAAGTTCCAACAACATTTTTTACAAAATTGGAAAAGCCAATTATCACATTAATTTGGAAGGGTAAGGGGTCGCCAATAGCCAAAAACTTCTTGAAAAAGAAAATGAAAATGGGAGGTATCATGCTGCCTGACTTTAAAGCATTTACAAAGCTACAATGGTCAAAACTGCATGGTTTTAGCAAAAGTATAGACACACTGACCAATGGAACCAAACTGGCACGTATATGGTCAATTGATATTTGAAAAGGTCACCAAAACCACTTATCAGAGACAAAATAATCTCTTCAACAAGTGGTGCTGGGACTACTGTATTTCCATACCCAAAAGAAAGAAAAAGGATCACCAACTCACACCTTTTACAAAAATTAACTCAAGATTGATCAAAGACCTAAATACAAGAGTCATGATCATACAGCTTCTAGAAGATAATGTAGGGAAGTATCTTCCAGAAGTTATAGTAGGAAATGGCTTCATAAACTTTACACCCAAAGTGCAAGAAATAAAAAATAAAATAGATATAGGTAATGCTCAACATCACTAGCTATTAGGGAAATGCAAAACAAAACTACAATGAGATCCATCTTATACCCACTTGACTGGCTGCTATTACAAAAAAGAAAACTACAATTGTTGGAGAGGATTGGAGGAATAGGATCACTAATTCACTGCTCGTGGCAAGGTAGAATGGTGCAGACACTGTGCAGGAGAGTTTGAGAATTCCTCTGATAGCTATGTATAAGATTTTCATATGATTCAATGATCCAACTTCTAGGAATATACCCAGAAGAATTGAAAGGACACAAAAACAGATATGCTCACACCAATGTTCATCACAGCATTATTCACAGTTTCCAAAAGTTGGAAGCAACCCAAGTGTCCATCAATAAATGGATGGATAAACAAAATGTGATATATACATATGATGGAATATTATTCAACCCTGAGAAGAAATGAAGTATTAACACATGCAACAACATTGATGAATCCCAAAGACCTTATGTTGTGTGAAGTAAGTCAGTCACTAAAGGACAAATATTTTGTGATTTCACCAATATGAACTAAATTTATTGAGAACACACATAGAGGTAAAGCCTGGAATATAGCTTACCAAGAGATAGAAAGTGAGTAGAAAGTGGATAGCAAAGACTCGATCTGGGCAGAATTTATGTTGTGGTGGATAGTGGGAGTTTGGCAGTGAATGGAATGTGTTGTTGGTGAAGGGATGTGAGTAAATTTGATCATGCTGGAAAATGAGTTTGAGCAGGGTTGGCAGGAAGATTTGAGCCATACATGGAGCTGGCAGGAGGGCTGGAAGGAGGAACAGGTGGCATTGGCGAAGATGCTAACTGTGGTTAAGAATACAATTGTGGGAGTGTTCTTTAAGTATCTATGGCAGGGGAGGGCCACTGGTGTAGAGTATCAGAGATGAGGAGATGTGTAGGAAGGGTACAGCTGGGGCATGCCCCTATGGAATATTAATATGTTCATGTCATCATAAAATTTTATCTCAGATAGTGAAGACCCACACAATAATCATCAAAATATTAAACTCCAATAATAAGCAAAATAATAAACTCCCAGCCTGGGTAGTCCTTCTACATTCTTACCTAGAGTGGAAAGAATCTTTAGAGCTCATCAACTGAGTCTAATAAAAGGAAAACAGAGCACTACGTCAAGCCTATAATGTCAATGCTTGTACCTATGAACCTTATTCTTATATAATTAAAACAACTTAATAATAATTTTTGCCTACTATTTACCTCCAGAAAACCTCTTTTTCACTCAAGTGTGGCTTCTTTCAAAATCAAACTTAGTAAATAAACTCACTACCTTCACCTTGGCATGGGGCATGACTATTAAGGATGAGTCTCCCTGGCACTCAGGGATTAATACCAAACACTGAAAAATCATGCATTTGGAAAAAGACCTTGACAATTAGGGGTAAATATTAAATAAAAAGAGTTTTTAAGGGTAAGAGATTTCAAAGTTGGTTGGGAGGGTGTTTCAGAGGTTATACTTATGCATATCTCAGGCAGATCTCACTAATTGCCATAGTAAAGGAAACCAAAACAGGGTTGCTCCCAAGGGCTCTAGAGATAGTTGAACACTCTAGGCAATGCAGACAACAACATGAAGTCAGCAACACATCAGTGGGCCTTACCTTGGAATATATGATAATATATTTCCACAATGTAACAGAGTTTGACTCATTTGTAATTTCCTTACACATGATTCATCTATTTCTTTTATTTAAACCTATAATTAGCTCATGCCTATTAAATATTTACCAGAGACTTAAATCTTCTGGCTGTTCATATGCTGTTTGAGCACTGAATTTCTTAAGAGTTCTGGCCAACACCTACTTTCCAGTTAATCAGACTCACCCATAACAACTGACAAAATGATGATTATGGACAACCCCCTTCCAAAAGAATGCAAAGAGTATTTACAACAGCAAACAACATAGTTCCTTCTATCTTCCTAATAAGATCTAAGGCCCCTATCAATCTGAAGTAGAGCAGGCTTCAACATGCTAGAATCCTCGATATTGAGGAATGAACAAACATAAGGGTGTATAAAACGAGGGGACATAGTAGACTTATTATTATTATTGTAATGGAAGAATTTGCAACATTAACATATATATAGTGGTTAACAGAGGTTCTGTGTGGAGGAGGAGGAAAGAATAGATGGAACATAGGCAATTTTTAGGGCTTCAGAATTATTCGGCATGATAATGCAATAATGGATAAAGGCGATAACACATTTCATCAACTCCTATAGAACTGTGCAGTGAAAATGTAAACCCTAATGTAAACTATAAAAATTGGTTATTGGCAATGCGTCAATAATTGTTCATGAAGTGTAACAATTTTAACACAATGATATAAGATGTTACTTTTAGGGTGAAATGTGGGGGTTATGGGTAAGGTATATGGAAATCCTCTATATTTATTTATTTTTATTTTTTAAAACATACTTAGATTATATAAATGTTACACAAAAAATGTAAGGATTCCCATATGCCCCACTCTCCACACCTCCCACAACTCCCACACCCTCCCATATGAACATCCTTTAATAGTATGGCACATTCATTGCAGTTGATAACCACATCATGGGGCATTACCATTAAGCATGGATCATAGTTCACATTGTAGTCTGCACTGTCTCCCACACAGTTCTGCATGTTGTGTGATGATATAACATGGCCTATATATGTCATTGCAACCTCACACAGGATGATTTCCAAGTCCCCAAAAAACCCACGTATTACAATTCTTTTTCCCTCTCCCTGCCCCCAGAGCATCCAGTGGCCCCTGGCTCCACATCAATGTTGTAATTTCTTCCATTGTGAGAATCACAAAATGTCTATAGTAGAATATCAGTAATTCCATCCTAGATCATAGCTCTAATTCTGAATTCTCCTATACTTTTGATGTAACTTTTTTGCAACCTAAAACTTCTCTATAAATAAAGTTTATTTTATGGAAAGAAAAAAGGCAAGTGACACAAGTGAAAAATAGACAAAGATTGGAACAGATATTTTTCCAAAGAGGAAATATACATGGCCAAAAAGCATATGAAAAAATACTCAACATCTCTAGCTATTAAGAAAATGCAGATCAAAACTACAATGAAATTTCATTTCATGCCTTACAAAATATGATTATTTAAAATAACAATAAAACTACAAGTGCTGGTGAGAATGTGGAGAAAAAGGAACACTCCCTCACTCTTGTTGGTAATGTAAAATAGTGCAGCCTCTGTGGAAGACCATTGTGCAGTTCCTCAGGAACCTCAAAGTAGAACTGCCATATGATCTGACAACCCCACTACTAGGAACATCTTCAGAAAACTGCAAGCAAGTATGTGAACAGATATTTGCAAACTGATGTTCATAATGGCATTATTCACAATTGCTTAAAGATGGAAACAACACAAGTGTCCATCCAATGAGGAATGGATAAAAAAAATGTGTTGTGTATATATAATGGTTTACTCCTCATCTGTAAGAGTAAATTATGTCAGGATGCACATAACATGGATGAGTCTTGAGGACATTTTGCTGAGTGAAATATTGCTAGCACAAAAGGATAAATATTGTATAGTCTCACTAATATAAACTTAATATTATGAGTAATCTAACGGAGTTTAACAGTAGAGTATAGGTTTCTGGGAGATAGAATGTGGGTTGAGAAGTGGTAGCTGATGCTGAATGTTTGTACAATTTTTAGTTCAGTGGAATGTAAATATGTGGAAGTGGATAGAGTTTATGGTAGCATATTATTGTGAGTATAACTAACACTGCATATTTATAATTGTGAATGTTATTGAAAGGGCTATTCTTGGGATGTTAATATCAATTCAACTCTATGATGAAACTGAGAGCCACTGAGTGTACACTTTGGATGGATTGTACAAGGCAGAGGACTATGTAACACAGTAATCCTCATGTCAAATAATGGACTGCCATTTACAATATGAGGACATTATCACATGAACTATAACAAATGTACAATGCTAGCACATGATGTTAATGATAGGATGGTTTTTGGGAAAAAACACCAAAAATAAGCTATGGACTATCGATAGCAATATTTTTAAATGTTCTTTCATCATTTGTAATAAATGTGGTGCAACAATGTAAAATGTCGGTTATGTGTTAAAGTATGGGAATCCTGTATGGTTTGCATGATTGTTCTTGAACAATTTGAAATAAAAAGGAAATCACTGTCTAATTTATGGTAACAAAGATTTATAATTATGTTTCCTCTATGAGTTTTATATTTTTAACTCTTATATTTAGGGTTATTATACATCTTGTCTTGATTTTTGTGTATGTGGCATAAGGCTGTCTTCCAAATTCATCCTTTTGCAAGTAAATATCTAGTTATTGAAAAGACTATTCTTGAGAAGATAGGCATGATTGCATTGGTTTAAGTGGGCACTCACCATCTCTCTTGCCAAAGACAAGTGATTGAGGACAGGATCCTGCCCAAGTGAGTTGTTCTGGGAGCCCATGGAGCAGGAATTTTTGGGGCATAGATTTTGAGGGAACTGGACAGGGAGATAGATTGCTCAAGATAAAACAGTTTTTAGCCCTGTGCTTTGAAATCACTGACAGCTAAGCCCCACCCTCAAGGCAGGGGGCCAGGGTGAGCCCCAACTCCCGCAGGCCACCCAGCAAGAGGGAGTATTCTCTGTGAGAGGGAGGGTTCCGGCAAGGGGCAGAGAGGGGTGTCCTTTCTGTGGGTTTGTTTGCAAGGACCCCCTTTGAGCTTTGGGGAGCACACCAGCTGGCTCGAGGTAGCACTAGGCTGAGGGGAGAGGTGAATCTGTTGAGGAAGCCTGACCACCCTGGGATACAGAAGCTTGGCCTGAGAGAGGGCAAAGTCAGCCAATTTAATAGTTATGCACTGAGAATTATCAGAATTTCAACTACACTAAGGGAGTCAGGCAGTGGGAAACACTTAATAAGTTTCCAGGAGCCTATTTAGGGCCCCCTGGGAGGAGGTGGTGGTCTAAAAGAAGGCTGAGAGTCATTTCTGTGTGGTGAACTCAGTCATCAGGGTCCCATTTGACTTTCAAAAGGGAACTCAACCTGGCTAGGAGTGGGGAGGATTCATACAGCTTACTGAATCCTACTACCCTAGGAGAGTCAAACCTGCCCAAGGGAAAGTAACTAAATAGCTTTCTGAAAAGCTAACTGACTCAATTAGAAGGGTAGCTCAGTGGAGGAGTTTCTACCTTGAATATATGAGGTCTCTTGTTTGATTCCTGGCTCCTCTAAGAGTAGTTATCCACTGGGATATCACACATCCAGCTGATACTTTAGGACACGGAAAACATAAACATTATTTTTTTACCAGCTTCTTTTGGGTCCCTTATTTTTCCAAAAACAAAAAACAAACAAAAAAAAAATGTTACTTTAAAAAAATTAACTTAGTTTATTGCTAAAACCTACCTCAAGACCTGCAGAAAAAAGCCTGCAGGGAAATTGATTGATCAACACAGGCATCCTGAGAAGCTCCACAAGGGCCCAAGAATGAACAGTGTTCTTGCTTAGCTTTGTTTGACTGATTGCTTGTGTATTTGTTTGTTTGTTTTCTGTTTCTTGTTTTTCTTTCCTCTTCCCTCCCCAACCCCCTTTTTAAAAATTAGGTGCTGCTAGTTTGTTTCTTCTTTGCTGTGCTTCTTCTTCCATGATTTCCCATTTTCTCTGTATGCTGATTTTGTCTACCAACGCTATCTCTTTTCCTCCCTTCATCATTCTATCTTCTGCTTTCTGTTGTGGTTCTAACATTGTACCTTTCCTTATTTAGTCCTCAACTTTTCTGGTTTTGATTTATATCTTGTCATTCTGTTTTCCTTTTTTCCACATTAATGACATCCTTCATTAGTGTGGTACATTCATTGCAATCAATGAACACATTTTGGAGCATTGCCACTAAGCATGGATTATAACTTACACTGTAGTTTATACTCTCTCCAATACAATTCTGTAGTTTATGGCAAGATATACAATGGCCTGTATTTGTCATTGCAATGTCATTCAGGACAATTCCCAACTCCCAAAAATGTCCCTGTATTACACTTGTTTTTCCCTCTCCCTTCCTTCAGAACCTCCAGTGGCCACTGCCACATCAATGATATAATTTCTTCCATTTTTAGAGTCACAATAAGTCTATAGTAGAATAACAGTAAGTCTACTTTAGTCCGTAGAATCCTGAGAATGCTGGGATGGTGATGCCCACTTCACTATTGAGAGGAGGCTTCAATCCCATATGGCTGATGGATGGGACTATATTGCTTGTAGTTGTAGACTCTTTCAGTTCCTTGGTATGGTGGTTGTCCATCATCTTCCCTTGTTAGTTATCCTGGGGGAGTCCAATGAAGTGGACAAGTGTTGCAACTATGTTGAGATTCAGGGCCCAGCTAGCACATGGACAGCCCCAAGGTTTAAATCTCTTGGATGTACACCTATCAACTCTAGCACTAATTATAGTTTTAAATTTCAAAGGACAGTAGAGACATGTGTTGGTAAACCACAACTGAGTCCAGCTCTGTTGCATGGGGGAGCATAAATTTCAAAGTAGGGCCCACTGGCAAGGCACCGAAATCCTGAGTTATCTGCCCAGACTGTAGTGTCTGGATGTCTCCAGAGCCCATAAGTGTCCTGCTAATTGGGGTAGTATCTACTTTGGCTGTCAAGGAGATTCTGCTGAGATGTGCATAAGCATAACCTCTGGAGTGACCTAATGACTCACTCTGAAGTCTCTTAGCCATAAAAAATCATTTGTTTTTACCTTTCCTCCTTTTGGTCAAGTTTTTTTTCCAGTTGCATTGGTAGTTGGCGCATGGTAGTAATCCCTCAGTGCTAGGGAGGCTTGTCCCTGGGAGTCATGTACCACACTGGGGGGAAGTTACTGCATTTATATGCTGAGATTAGCTTAGAGAGAGGTCAAATTTGATCAACAAGGATGCTTTCAGGAGGTAACCCTTAGGCACTCTATAATACCAGGCTAAATTTCAATTTCAAGAGTTAAGGTGCATAAGCACAGTCATCAATATCAAGGGCCCTTCAATGGACTATCTTCCTTCACTAATCATTGCCCCTGTACTTGGGGGATTCCTGCTGTTCCATTAGAAAATGTGGCAGAGTTCCCTAGGATGGGAATTCAGTATTCTTTCCATTATTGTGTGAATCTCCACCCACTATGACGATGCTCCATTAACATTTGAACACATTTATATGCCTTAAATATGTGCCCAGGTGAACTTCCTCCCATGTATCCCCTATCACTCTCACCTGCAGCAATTATCCATTTCTGCTGAAGTTGTAACCCTTCTGTGATCCAAATCTTCAAAAATGAAACCAAGAAAATAGTCAAATACAATTAATAAGAAAATGAAATAATAGTGGTAGTTTTAAAAAAAATAAGAAATAAAATACAACAAAATTTAAATTAAAAATGAAAATTAAAAAAATTGGGATATTAAAAAAATAATGAAAAAATATTGAAATTTTTTGACATTTTGAATTTTATTACTATAAGATCTGTTTTCCTGCATGTACAGTGATATTTTCTTGCATTTATCCCCCTAGTGTCTTACTTTTTTTCATTTTGTCTTCAAAGAAGTTTTAGGTTACAGAAAAGTCATGTGCAGAATATAGGGGACTCCCATATAACCAAAATCCTCCCTCTTTTCCCCTTTCCCCTATTAATACCATTTTATATATGGATGATACATTTGATGCAACTGATATTCAAATATTGAAACATAGCTACTAATCATGGTCAATGGTTTACATTATACTTTATAATTTGGACCATACACTTTTATAAGTTTTGATGAAATTTAACATGGCCTGTATCCATCATTGCAAGATCACATAGAACACTTCCATTGCCCTCTAACTGTCCCCTGTTCCATGTATTCTATTCCTCCCTCCCCTGCCCCTTGGGACCCATGGCAAACACCAGGCTAAACTTCTTGAAGGACAAGATTCACAGTTACTTGCAACAACATTGAAGGCTTGACACACTGGTCTGTCCTCTCCTATTAGATACTTTCCATGCTCTCAAGAGATTCCTGCAACTTTATTTGAGAATATAGTAGTCCTCCCCCCAGATGGAAGTCCTAAACCTTCCCACAAATTATGCAGGTCTCCACTCACTGATATAACACACTATGACAAGATGAACACTCACACACTTCCTAGAAGCCTGCCCCAGGTGTGCACTGTACTGAATGCTCCCCATATCCAACACCCTAAACAAGCAACCCTCCCTTGCATTATTGCCAAAAAGCTTTTCCAACATTGCAGTTTCAACCACATACATGCCAATGCCCAGTGTTCACCTGTTCCATCCCCAAACCCTCCCCCCCAGTCCATGGACAGTCCAACCCACCCTCCCCATGCTACGCCCCTGACAAACCTGCACCATCCAACCCAATAGTATCACTGGACCTCTGTTACGCCTCTCCACTGCACAACTAAACACTTCCACCTTATCATAGGTTTTGTCTATATGGGCATTAGCATACAACCTTCTCTCTTTCTATTTCCTGTAAACCTATCATGCAGACTTTAGTTCTGTAAGTATACTCAATTTGCTTAATTCATATCAGTGAATCCATGTAATATTTGCCCTTCAGGGCCTGGCTTGCTTCACTCAACATGAGGTCCTCAAGATTCATCCATGTTATCCCATATATTAATGCTATATTCCTTCTTACAGCTGAGTAATATCCCATTGTGTGTATATACCACAATTTGTTTATCCATTCATCTTTTGAATGGCATTTGGATTGATTCCAACTTCTAGAACTAGTGAGTAATGTTGCTATGACTTTTTTTGCATACATCTGTTCATGTTCTTGCTTTCAATTCTTCTGAGTATATACCCAGGAATGGAAACTCTGGATCATATGGCAGTCCTACATTTACATTCTTGAGGAACTGCCAAACTGTCCTGCACAATAGCTGCACCGTTTTACATTCTCACAAGCAGTGGATTACGTTTCCCATTTCTCCACATCCTCTCCAACAGCTGTTTTTTTTTTAAATAGCTCTCAGTCTAATTGATGTAAGATGATATCTCATTGTAGCTTTGATTTCCATTTCCCTAATAGCTAGTGATTTTGAGCATCTTTACATGTGCTTTTTTGCCATTAAAAAAACAAATTCCTAGGAATAAATCTAAAGATGTAAATGACTTAGATGAAAACTATACAACATTGTTAAAGGAACTCAAACAAGGCTTAAATAAATGGTAGAATATATTCTGTTCATGGATAGTAAGACTAAACATCATTAAGATGTCTGTCCTACACAACCTGATCTAAAGATTTAATGCAATACCAATTAAAATAATCACAGTGTTTTTTACTGAATTGGAAAAATGAACAATGAAACATATTTGCAAGTATAAGTGCCACCAAATAGCCAAAGGCATATTGAAAAAGAAAAATGAAATTGGAGGAATCACACTACCTGAATTTAAAACATACTACAAAGCTACAGTGGTCAAAACTTCATGGTATTGGCACAAGGATAAACATACAGACCAATGGAACCAAATTGAGAGTTCTGATATAGATCCTCACATATACGGTTATATGATAATTGGCAAGTCTACTAAACCAATTCCACTGGGAAAGAATGGTCTTTTCAACAAATGGTACTTGGAGAACCAGATATCCATAACCAAAAGAATGAGAGAGGAACACCATCTCACACCTTAAACAAAAATTAGCTCAAGATGGATCAAAAATCTAAGTATAAGAGTCAAAAGCATAAAGTCCTTGGAAGATAATGTAGGAAATCATCTAACAGATCTTTTATTAAGAAATAGTTTCATGAACTTAACACGCAAAGCACAAGCAATGAAAGAAAAAAATAGATAAATGGGTTGTATTCAAAGTTAAAAACATTTGCACCTCAAAGGAATTTGTCAAGAAAGTGAAAAGAAGGTCTTCTCAATGGGAGAAAATATTTAATAGCCATATATCTGATAGTAGTCCATTATCCAGCATATATAAAGAAATTCTTCACATTGAAAATAAAAAGACAATCTATTTAAAAAATGGGCAAGTGATTTCAATAGACACTTCTCCAAAGAAGAAATACAAATTGCTGAAAAGCCCATGAAAAGATGCTCAATATATTATTTTATTTGACCTTTAGCATTAATAATGAACCAACTTTGCTTTTGCTACAAAACATTACAATGTTGTTGTTCAGTTAGCCCAAATATTACATTATTTAAATATTCTCACATTCTTTAAACCCTGTAGTAGAGCACTCCTGCATTTATATCACTAACCACAATCCTCCTCTACTGTCAAAATGATTGTTATATATTCCCAATATTATTGGCCAAGTGTCCTAAAACTAACATTAATTTCCCTAGACTACTCATTTCAGCCACAATCACATCCAGAAATCAACAAGGTTGTTAGAAGCAACATTATCAGACTCTTACCATGAATTATTCTCCATAGTGTACATTTAAATATATTTTTCTGTATCCTTCCCTAGTATTAACACTGTGTATTGATATTGTATATTTGTTGTCAGTTCTGAATGTATTCCTAGCAGTGGAATTGCTGGGTCATATGGCAGTTCTCTATTTGTTTCCTGAGGGACCTCCCAAATCGTCTTCCACAAAGTATGCACCATTTTACACTCCCACCAACAATGAAGGATTATTCATATTTCTCCACATCCTCTTCAGCACTTGTATGTTTCTGTTTGTGTATGTGTGTTTAAATAATGGACATTCTGTATGGTGTGAGATGATATATCTTTGTAGCTTTGATCTGCATTTCTGGAATTGCTAGTGATATTGAACATCTTTTCATGTGTCTTTTGGCCATTTGTACTTACATTTTGGAAAAATGTTTACTCAATTCAGTTTTGGTGGTAATGTAAAATAGTGCAGCTATTGAGAAAAACAGTTTTCAATTCCTTAGAAAGTTAAGTAAAGAATTACCATATGATTGGGCTATTTTCCATCTAGACATAT